>JARQOC010000006.1:365472469-365734969 GCA_033576535.1 Allobates femoralis
AGTCCACCAGCACCTCAAGGGCTATATTGATCTACTATAGCTGCTTGCTATTTGCCTTCGTAACTTGGTCAGGCTACTGTCACATCAGCGTTTTTCGTTTATTTGTGCCTGATCAGTTACAGCAAGTCTGTGTTAGGCCTAATTCATTCCCTATGGGACATTCGGACATGTGCGGCTCTTGCGGCAACGGAAAGAAATGCTACTAGCAGCGTTATTTTGACTCGCCGCAAGTGACGCACAAGTCCCATAAGGAATGAACTGGGCTGAATGCAGTCTTGCCGCAAGTGATCCTTTAGGTGGCAGATGCAACAAAAATGAATAGCGAGAAACACTGATGTGAAAGCGGCCTCAGGCATACACTTTGCAAAACTGGAATTTCCGGCTTACCCCCTGGGGTTTATTGTTACCTATTGTTACGCAGTAATTTTTGATCCAGAGGCTATTGTGTATAGCCTTTACCTATTACAACTATTCTTGTACATGGGCTAAGATAGGACACTGCTCTCTTTACATCATCTCTCCTATGTTGGGGTTAACTTGTTACCACCATTGTGATTCCCAAAGAAACTGTATATGTGTATTTAAACTCAGTTTTTTACAGTGTTGGCCAAAAGTATTGACACCCCTGCAATTCTGTCAGATAATACTCAGTTTCTTCCTGAAAATGATTGCAATCACAAATTCTTTGGTTTTATTATCTTCATTTAATTTGTCTTCAATGAAAAAAACACAAAAAGAATTGTCCTAAAGCCAAATTGGATATAGTTCCACACCAAACATGAAAAAAGGGGGTGGACAAAAGTATTGGCACTGTTAGAAAAATCATGCGATGTGATTCAACCAGAGCTAGGGTGGGTGAGGGACTCGGTCACCGGGGCTACTGTGTGGGGAGTCACGGATGGTTGGGACCCCGGTGCCGTGCCCTGGTGATCAATTATAATAGATGTTGATGGTAAACGGTGGGGGTTAAAGGGGTTATGTACAGGGGAACGTGACGCCACCTGTAGAGTCCGGTAAGATGGTACCGGCGCTGCCATCCGGCCACTGAGGTGATGGTTGAGGCAGCTAAGTGTGGTACAGCTCCCCACAGGTGGAGCTCTACCTCAGGGCAGCTATCGTGGTGAGACGGTGAGGGAGGACAGTGATGGTAATGGTGGTGCATTTCGTACCCCTCTGCTTGATGATATTAAGCCCTCCGGGCTGTGGCAGGAAGAATAACAGAAACCAGTTCAAATTTAACTCTGCTTTACTCGGATGATGGCATAACAAGACACGGTACAGTTTGGTTTTGTTAGGGTGTTGTTGCCAACTCAGAGTTTCTCTTATGGATTCTCTAGATGTCCTCTCTTTGTCTTTCAGGGTTTTCTACTCTCTTTCTCTGTCTCTCAGTCTTTCCCACCTTTGAAGAGCTCACCCGCCAGTCCTGCAGTCTGTGTCTAGTAGGCTTAGCTAGGAACGCACAAGTTTCCCACCTGACATCGGGCTTTTGTCTTCCTTCACTAGTGTAGAACCGTCTTTTGGGCTTGAGGGGTGAGGTACCTTTGTGGGGCTGTCAGCAACCCAGTCCTGTTGGGCCTGCAGCTCGTCGGCTTTTCAGTCAGGGTTGAACTCCTGGCTGCCTCGGTTGTCCGTGTCACCGGTGTCCCCTCAACATGACCAGCTGGCTCCTACCAGCCCTAGCCCGTTGCCTTCTGTCCTGGGTCACCACATAAAGATGGGATACCCTCCACTCAGCTGGGCTGCCAGGCCTGACCACTCTGTCTGCCTTCCCAGCACCGTCTGAGGTAAACTGTCAACTGTCACTCTTACTCAGTCCTAAGCTCCGCCCCCACCTGTGGAGCCTACTATATTACCAGTTCCCTCTACTCTAAGTGGTGCGGTCCTAAGTGAGTGTAAAAATAGACTCCATAAGATTTAAATCCGAAACCAGCAACTTACAAAATAATATTACACATAAATAATAAATGCAACACTACTCTGTGGCGCCTAGCCGCAGGGGCGCCACTCCCCCCCCCCCCCCATGGTGAAACACACCCGTCCGCGGGTGTTAAACCAAACCTGGAATAAAATGCATTTTACATATAACATTGAACATTTAGGGCGTATCTGCTTAGGAGGCCTGGCTCTACTTAAACCACCCCAGGCACTTTCTTTTCCTAACTTAATATGCATGGGGGCTAGTCCAGTTCCTCCACCCTTACATAGTAACATAGTTTTTAAGGTTGAAGGAAGACTTTAAGTCCATCTAGATCAACCCATAGCCTAACATGTTGATCCAGAGGAAGGCAAAAAAAAAACATGTGGCAACACTAAGGTCCACATTGGGGAAAAAAATTCTTTCCTGACTCCAGATATGGCAATCAGACTAATTCCCTGGATCAACGCCCTATCAAAGGATCTAGTATATATAACTGGTAATATTATAGTTTTCAAGAAAGGCATCCAGGCCCTTCTTAAATGTTAGTAGTGACTCACTCATTACAACATCATGTGGCAGAGAGTTCCATAGTCTCACTGCTCTTACAGTAAAGAATCCACGTCTGTGATTATGATTAAACCTTCTTTCCTCCAGACGTAGAGGATGCCCCCTTGTCCCCGTCTCAGGCCTAAGAGTAAACAGATCATTAGAAAGTTCTCTACTGTCCCCTCATATATTTATACATTATTATAAGATCACCCCTAAGCCTTCGTTTTTCCAAGCTAAATAACCCCAAGTTTAATAACCTGTCTTGGTATTGCAGACCCCTCAGTCCTCTAATAACCTTGGTCGCTCTTCTCTGACCCGCTCTAGTTCAGCTATGTCTTTCTTATACACCAGAGACCAGAATTGTACACAGTATTCTAAGTGTGGTCGCACTAGTGACTCGTATAGAGGTAAACTTATGTTCTCCTCATGAGCATCTATGCCTCTTTTAATGCATCCCATTATTTTATTTGCCTTTGCAGCAGCTGCCTGACACTGGCCACTAAATGTGAGTTTGTCATCTACCCATACACCCAGGTCTTTTTCAGTGACAGTTTTGCCCAGTGTTTTACAATTAAGCACATAATTATACCTTTTGTTTCCTTTGCCCAAGTGCATGACCTTACATTTATCCCCATTAAAGCTCATTTGCCATTTATCAGCCCAAGCCTCTAGTTTACATAAATCCTCCTGTAATATAAAATTGTCCTCCTCTGTATTGATTACCCTGCAGAGTTTAGTGTTATCTGCAAATATTGAGATTCTACTCTGTATGCCCCCTACAAGGTCATTAATAAATATATTAAAAAGAAGCGGGCCCAATACTGACCCCTGTGGTACCCCACTGTTAACTGTGACCCATTCTGAGTGTGTTCCATTAATGACCACCCTTTGTTTCCTATCACTAAGCCAGTTCTTAATCCACTTACACATATTTTCCCCTATCCCCATTGCTCTCATTTTATGTATCAACCTTTTGTGTGGCACCGTATCAAAAGGTTTTGAAAAGTCCATATACACCACATCCACTGCATTTCTTTGGTCCAGTCCAGAACTTGCTTCTTCATAGAAGCTTATCAGATTAGTTTGACAGGAACGGTCCCTCGTAAAACCATGTTGATATTGGGTCATGAGGTTATTTTTCTTCAGATACTCCAGTAAAGCATCTCTTAGAAAACCCTCTAGGATTTTACCCACATTAAGAGGTTAAGCTTACTGGCCTATAATTTCCAAGTTCAGTTTTAGTTCCCTTTTTGAATATTGGCACCACATTTGCTATACGCCAGTCCTGTGGTACAGACCCTGTTGTTATGGAATCTTTAAAGATTAAAAATAATGGTCTATCTATGACAGTACTTAATTCAGAACTATTTATAACGTATTTAACTTTTAACAGGTATCAACAATAAGATTGCTTCTTTTCTTCCCTTGCGGGAGGCTCACTACTTATAATGTTGCATTTAACTTTGACTATAGTCTAGTCCATACTGGCCCAACTGGGACCAGGTAACAACTTCCTTGACGACTGAAAAAGGAAAAAGAAACCGTGCAATGCATGGAAAATATGCATTTAAACAAATTCTGCTCATACTTTGAACAGTGCAATACCGGGTTAACTCTTTATTATTCAACTTTACTAACCCGTGGGACCTGCGTCGCCTTCATAAGTAATCACATCCCCACGGTACAGGTCCCGGTCCGAGTGGCCCTGGGGAACTGCAGATAGATGCACTCTCCTCTCTCCATCCGCTGCTGCTGATGCTGATACCGCGACCCTCCATAGCTCGCGGGGCCCGGCCTCCTCCGTACCACTGACGGCTCCTTCCTCCTCCAGATTCACCTCTTCCTCCCGACACTGACCTGGCCACTTTCACTTGCAATCGGCTCCTCCTCCGTCAGCTCGGGCTCCTTCAGGAACTGGATGAAGTCCTCCACCTCGGTGATATCCTCCACTCCTGGCTCCACAAGGGGTGCATAAACCGGTCCCAGGGAATCAGCAGCTGGGACTGCCATTGCCTCACAGCCGGTTACAGGTAACTGGTCCGGAGCCTGACCAGGTATATGGAGTCTGCTTTCTGCTGCGTCCTGCTTAGTTTGCATAGTCCAGAACCAATGTGGGCTGGCGCTTGACCCGCCCCCCTGGTTGATTGAGAGCAATGGGTGCGGGGAGACTTTTTGGCGCCTCTTGAATGGCCCATGTTTGTTGAGGGGCCATGTTTGTTGAGGGGCCGTTGTTTTTGCACTTTTAAGCCCACCCACCACGAAATTCCTATGGGCAAGTCTATCGGGCTTTTCCGGAGCCCACCACTACCTTCGCCACTTTTCGGCAGAGCGGAGGGGGGCGGGGCTTATCTTCCCGCTCTTTCTCCTGCTGTAGTGACGCAGTTTAAATTTGTGAGGCGGTGTAATGGCTGCTCAGCTCAGTTTTTGTAATCCACACAGTTAGCCAATAATAAAGTCCTTAGGCACACTTCACCTGGTAGATACCAGGCTGGTTCGTCCTGTTCGTGACGCCAATTTGATTCAACCAGGGCTAGGGTGGGTGAGGGACTCGGTCACCGGGGCTACTGTGTGGGGAGTCACGGATGGTCGGGACCCCGGTGCCGTGCCCTGGTGATCAATTATAATAGATGTTGATGGTAAACGGTGGGGGTTAAAGGGGTTATGTACAGGGGAACGTGACGCCACCTGTAGAGTCCGGTAAGATGGTACCGCCGCTGCCAGCCGGCCACTGAGGTGATGGTTGAGGCAGCTAAGTGTGGTACAGCTCCCCACAGGTGGAGCTCTACCTCAGGGCAGCTATCGTGGTGAGACGGTGAGGGAGGACAGTGATGGTAATGGTGGTGCAGTTCTTACCCCTCTGCTTGATGATATTAAGCCCTCCGGGCTGTGGCAGGAAGGATAACAGAAGCCAGTTCAAGTTTAACTCTGCTTTACTCGGTACCGGCTGATGGCATAACAAGACACGGTACAGTTTGGTTTTGTTAGGGTGTTGTTGCCAGCTCAGAGTTTCTCTTATGGAGTCTCTAGATGTCCTCTTTGTCTTTCAGGGTTTTCTACTCTCTTTCTCTGTCTCTCAGTCTTTCCCACCTTTGAAGAGCTCACCCACCAGTCCTGCAGTCTGTCTAGTAGGCTTAGCTAGACTGGTACCGGTCCAAATGGGAACAGCAGGAATGCACAAGTTTCCCACCTGACACCGGGCTTCAGTCTTCCTTCACTAGTGTAGGACCGTCTTTTGGGCTTGAGGGGTGAGGTACCTTTGTGGGGCAGTCAGCAACCCAGTCCTGTTGGGCCTGCAGCTCGTTGGCTTTTCAGTCAGGGTTGAACTCCTGGCCGCCTCGGTTGTCCGTGTCACCGGTGTCCCCTCAACATGACCAGCTGGCTCCTACCAGCCCTGGCCCGTTGCCTTCTGTCCTGGGTCCCCACATAAAGATGGGGTACCCTCCACTCAGCTGGGCTGCCAGGCCTGACCACTCTGTCTGCCTTCCCAGCACCGTCTGAGGTAAACTGTCAACTTTCATTCTTACTCAGTCCTAAGCTCCGCCCCCACCTGTGGAACCTACTATATTACCAGTTCCCCCTACTCTAAGTGGTGCGGTCCTAAGTGAGTGTAAAAATAGACTCCATAAGATTTAAATCCTAAACCAGCAACTTACAAAATAATATTACACATAAATAATAAATGCAACACTACTCTGTGGCGCCTAGGCGCAGGGGCGCCACAGATGTTTCTCTAATTTGTGTAATTAACAGCACCTGTAACTTACCTGTGGCACCTAACAGGTGTTGGCAATAACTAAATCACACTTGCAGCCAGTTGACATGGATTAAAGTTGAATCAACCTCTGTCCTGTGTCCTTGTGTGTACCACATTGAGCATGGAGAAAAGAAAGAAGACCAAAGAACTGTCTGAGGACTTGAGAAACCAAATTGTGAGGAAGCATGATCAATGTCAAGGCTACAAGTCCATCTCCAAAGACCTGAATCTTCCTATGTCTACCGTGCGCAGTGTCATCAAGAAGTTTAAAGCCCATGGCACTGTGGCTAATCTCCCTATATGTGGACGGAAAAGAAAAATTTACAAGAGATTTCAACGCAAGATTGTGCGGATGGTGGACAAAGAACCTCGACTAACATACAAACAAGTTCAAGCTGCCCTGCAGTCCGAGGGTACTACAGTGTCAACCCGTACTATCCGTCGGCGTCTGAATGAAAAGGGACTGTATGGTAGGAGACCCAGGAAGACCCCACTTTCTACCCCGAGACATAAAAAAGCCAGGCTGAAGTTTGCCAAAACTTACCTGAGAAAGCCTAAAATGTTTTGGAAGAATGTTCTCTCTTTTTTGGGCAAAGGCATCAACATAGAGTTTACAGGAGAAAAAAAGAGGCATTCAAAGAAAAGAACACGGTCCCTACAGTCAAACATGGCGGAGGTTCCCTGATGTTTTGGGGTTGCTTTGCTGCCTCTGGCACTGGACTGCTTGACTGTGTGCATGGCATTATGAAGTCTGAAGACTACCAACAAATTTTGCAGCATAATGTAGGGCCCAGTGTGAGAAAGCTGGGTCTCCCTCAGAGGTCATGGGTCTTCCAGCAGGACAATGACCCAACACACACTTCAAAAAGCACTAGAAAATGGTTTTAAAGAAAGCACTGGAGACTTCTAAGGTGGTCAGCAATGTGTCCAGACCTGAATCCCATAGTACACATGTGGAGAGATCTAAAAATGGCAGTTTGGAGAAGGCACCCTTCAAATATCAGGGACCTGGAGCAGTTTGCCAAAGAAGAATGGTCTAAAATTCCAGCAGAGCATTGTAATGGCGGGTTTACACGTCGCGAATTCGTAGTACAATTTCAATCAAAAGTCACGTGGTTCAATCGTCGGAGGCGAAATCGTTCCTGCGTTGTATGGTGTGAACGTCCAATACGATGCAGGAACGATGTCAATGCGATATCGGGGATTGAATGAGCGTGCTATTCAATGCCCCGATATTGCCTAGCGATTGAAGCCGGATCGTGCTGTGTAAACGCCCAATTACGATGCGATTTCATACGTCACCCATTCACTCCCATGTTAACTATGCGATCCTGGGTTGGGAGGCGGAGACATCGCACGGACGTTGTAATCCGATATCGCAGCGTGTAAACATTCAATGCGATGCGGGAGGAACGTGCACTAATTGCGCGCTCCCGTGCCATTGAGTTGCGATATCGAAACGATATTGCAGCGTGTAAACCCACCATAAGAAACTCATTGATGGTTACATAGACATTGTATGGGGCTTGCCGCAAGTGAACTGCAAGTGCGGCCGTTATGCAGTAATCGCGGCAGTTGCGTTTTTTTCACCGCAACTGCCGCAATCAGCGAAAACCGCTGATGTGAAAGCAGCCTGAGAAACTCATTGATGGTTACTGGAAGCGGTTGATCGCAGTTATTTTGGCTAAAGGTCGTGCAATCAAATATTAGGCTGAGGGTGCCAATACTTTTGTCTGGCCCATTTTTGGAGTTTTGTGTGAAATGATCAATGTTTTGCTTTTTGCTTCATTCTCTTTTGTGTTTTTTCATTGAAGACAACTTAAATGAAGATAATAATACCAAAGAATTCGTGATTGCAATCATTTTCAGGAAGAAACTGAATATTATCTGACAGAATTGCAGGGGTGTCAATAATTTTGGCCAACACTGTGTATGCGAAAGTTTAAATAAAGTTTGTACATTTTTTGATAACTCCCTGGCAGGTTTTTTGGTGATTTGTGGCTACTTTTCATCATCACTTCTTTTGGGTTTTAAGTCCTATGAAAGTGATTTCTTGATTGAGAACAGGTGTGGCAGTAATCAAGCCTGGATGTGGCTAGGGCAATTGAATGTGGCTTCCCAAAGATGTGATAAACTACAGTTAATTTATGTTTTGAGGGAATTACTTTTTCACATAGGGCCCTGTATATATATATTTTTTTCCCTTAAAAACTGCATTTTGTGTGTTATCTTTGTCTAATGTTTAAATTTGTTTGATGATCTGAATCATTTAAGTTTGACAAACATGCAAAAGCATAAGAAATCATGAAGGGGAACACTTTTTTCACACCATTGTATCTAACAAAGACTATAGATAATTTATTGACAAAATTGTGGGAAATTTTTTTTTATATATAAAAACAATATCAATAATAATGGATGCCTCATTGCTACGAGCAGGGGCCACCTGCTAGAAATAAATTCAGATTGACTATAGCATGAATTACAAGAAATGAAATCCGTTATCAACAGCATCCAGAATTGCAGTGATATTGACCAGCAGAGGTCTGTACATACTCAGTCACAAATAAATCCTGTCTATCTCAGATATATTTTTAACATAACTCAGTAGTTGATGTGCATTCATGTACATTGAGAAGGTGACTAATTTATAATAACAGCTCTAATCGTCAGCAAGGTATACGTGACATAAAATTCACAGCTGTGAAAAATTTTAGTCCAAGTGGCATGGTCCACCACCCGCTGCACGTTTCGCTGTTATTATTCTTCTAGGGGGTTGTCTTACCAGGAGGGGTTGTAGCCTTGTTACAGTTATGGCAAAAAGTGTTGCCACCCTTGAAATTGTTATAGAAAATGAAGTATTTTTCCAAGAAAATTATTGCAATTAAACATGTTTTGTTACACACAAAAAAAGTAAACAAGTGTATATCGGAACAACACAAACCTGAGGGGGTAGAAGGGGTATAATGGCATGTTTGACATAATTTCACATATAACCCCAAGAATTGGCCAGGCAAAATTGTTGTCACCTTTTCCAAATTGTGGATCCACTGTTTTTTTTCAAGCATGTGATGCTGCTCGTTCATACTTACCCTGTGTCAAGTAACAGGTGTGGGTAATATAATAATCACACCTAAAACCAGATAAAAAGGGGAGAGGTTGACTCAATCTTTGCATTGTGTGTCTGTGAGTGCCACACTAAGCATGGAGGAACAGAAAGAGAGGAGAACCAAAAATGTTGAAAAATATAAACAATCTCAGGGTTATTAGTCCACCTCAAGAGATCTTGATGTTTCTTTGTCCACGGTGTTCAACATAATCAAGAAGATTTCAACCTATGGCTCTGTAGCTAATCTCTCTGGAAAGGGACAGCAGAGAGAATATTGCTGAAAGGTTGCAATGCTGGATAGTTTGGATGGTGGGTAAGCAACTTCAATCAAATTCCAAGGAAATTTAAGCTGCCCTGCAGGCTCAGAGTGTCAGTGTCAGCGCAAACTATTTGTCGACATTTGAATGAAATAAAATACGACTCCGGAGGACCCCATTGATGGCACAGACATAAAAGAGCTGGACTGCACTTCGCCAAAATGTATGTTAATATACCAAAATTCTTCCGGTAAAGTGTCTTGGAAAGATGGGACCAAGATAGAGCTTCATGGCAAATCACATCATTTTACTCTTCACTGAAAACGGAATGAAGCCTACAAAAAAAAAAAAAGCACAGTGCCTACAGTCAAATATGGTGGAGGTTCAAAGCTGTTTTGGGATTGTTTTGATGCCTCCGGCACTGGCTGCCTTGACTGTGTGCCAGAGCTGGATATAAAGGAAAAAATCTGTGCTTCTGTAGGGTAGATGAAGGGATCAAGCAGTATTTTCAATGCAGTTGGTTTAATTTTATGTGTTTCGAACTGTATTCCTCCTTTCTTCCTCAGGAAATTCTTTGATTGGTGGATTTTCTGAGGAAAAAGTTAGGAATACACTTCGAAACACACAGAATAAAACCACCTGCATTGAAACATTGCTTTTGTTCCTTTACATCCAGGTCAAATATACAGTTAGGGCCAGAAATATTTGGACAGTGACACAAGTTTTGTTATTTTAGCTGTTTACAAAAACATGTTCAGAAATACAATTATATATATAATATGGGCTGAAAGTGCACACTCCCAGCTGCTATATGAGTTTCCACATCCAAATCGGAGAAAGGGTTTAGGAATCATAGCTCTGTAATGCATAGCCTCCTCTTTTTCAAGGGACCAAAAGTAATTGGACAATGGACTCTAAGGGCTGCAATTAACTCTGAAGGCGTCTCCCTGGTTAATCTGTAATCAATGAAGTAGTTAAAAGGTCAGGGGTGGATTCCAGGTGTGTGGTTTTGCATTTGGAAGCTGTTGCTGTGACCAGACAACATGCGGTCAAAGGAACTCTCAATTGAGGTGAAGCAGAACATCCTGAGGCTGAAAAAAAAGAAAAAATCCATCAGAGAGATAGCAGACATGCTTGGAGTAGCAAAATCAACAGTTGGGTACATTCTGAGAAAAAAGGAATTGACTGGTGAGCTTGGGAACTCTAAAAGGCCTGGGCGTCCACGGATGACAACAGTGGTGGATGATCGCCGCATACTTTATTTGGTGAAGAAGAACCCGTTCACAACATCAACTGAAGTCCAGAACACTCTCAGTGAAGTAGGTGTATCTGTCTCCAAGTCAACAGTAAAGAGAAGACTCCATGACAGTAAATACAAAGGGTTCACATCTAGATGCAAACCATTTATCAATTCCAAAAATAGACAGGCCAGAGTTAAATTTGCTGAAAAACACCTCAAGAAGCCAGCTCAGTTCTGGAAAAATATTCTATGGACTGATGAGACAAAGATCAACCTGTACCAGAATGATGGAAGGAAAAAAGTTTGGAGAAGAAAGGGAACGGCACATGATCCAAGGCACACCACATCCTCTGTAAAACATGGTGGAGGCAACGTGATGGCATGGGCATGCATGGCTTTCAATGGCACTGGGTCACTTGTGTTTATTGATGACATAACAGCAGACGAGTAGCCGGATGAATTCTGAAGTGTACCGGGATATACTTTCAGCCCAGATTCAGCCAAATGTTGCAAAGTTGATTGGACGGCGCTTCAAAGTACAGATGGACAATGACCCCAAGCATACAGCCAAAGCTACCCAGGAGTTCATGAGTGCAAAAAAGTGGAACATTCTGCAATGGCCAAGTCAATCACCAGATCTTAACCCAATTGAGCATGCATTTCACTTGCTCAAATCCAGACTTAAGACAGAAAGACCCACAAACAAGCAAGACCTGAAGGCTGCGGCTGTAAAGGCCTGGCAAAGCATTAAGAAGGAGGAAACCCAGCGTTTGGTGATGTCCATGGGTTCCAGACTTAAGGCAGTGATTGCCTCCAAAGGATTCGCAACAAAATATTGAAAATAAAAATATTTTGTTTGGGTTATGTTTATTTGTCCAATTACTTTTGACCTCCTGACTGCGTCCTGTAAGTGCATTTGGTTTCTGTTTTTGGCATGGATGGTAAGTTTTATGTTTATTTGTCCAATTACTTTTGACCTCCTAAAATGTGGAGTGTTTGTAAAGAAATGTGTACAATTCCTACATTTTCTATCAGATATTTTTGTTCCACCCTTCAAATTAAACGTTACAATCTGCACTTGAATTCTGTTGTAGAGGTTTCATTTCAAATCCAATGTGGTGGCATGCAGAGCCCAACTCGCGAAAATTGTGTCACTGTCCAAATATTTCTGGCCCTAACTGTACTTGCCTTTGGTGTGAGGATTCTGCAGCAGCTGTTTAGTGCTTTTGTTACCGGTTGTGGCTCACACAACCTTACAAGGTGAGCATACCACCCTTTTTCTCCTATAATTTATTACTTGAATAAGACCCTATTGTTCTCTATTATATCCATGATTTTATTTCTTGTTTGTGTGCAAGACTTAATGAAATCTGAAGATTGCCAAAGTCTTTTGGCTTGCCATATAGTGCTTAGTGTCAGAAAGCTGAGTTTGTATCCTAGGCCATGGGTCGTTCAGCAGGACAATAACCTCAAACATACTTTAAGAAGCAACCAGAAATGGATGGAAACAAAGCGCTGGAGCGTTCTGAAGTGGCAGCAATTAGTCTGGACCTAAATCCCATTGTCTTACCACAGCAAATTCTGGTCAGACGACCATTACACTCAGTGCTGTATGCAGCTTTGCCCAGGTTTCAACTGAAGGCATTATGAATGCAAGACACCAGCCCCAATCACTAACAACCTCCTTTCACACAGAGGGAGTGACCACTGGTTGTCCTGCACACACAATGGGCTCCATATAGGGCGCAGTTCACACAGGCCTGCACAGTGTATGGCCAGCCTCTTACATAAGCCCCCATTTCAGTAGGCGGGCTGTTGTGGCATTCAACACCGCTACCTGCGCCGGAACAAACGCGCCCATACGGCCCAGCTACACACAGCAACAAAAGAGTGCAATAAAAGCCACAAATGACAGAAAACTGACATTGTGGAAATTTAGTTAGTTTTAAACTATAGCAAATTGTGGGGTATTGGTTTGTCTTTTGGACCAAAATACGTAAGCTTGTGAGCCCCTACACGGCTCCCCACGGATCACAAGTCCTATCCACTAAATTCTTATCTCAAGTGAGCAAAGGACAAAATAGAAAATAAATTCTCTTACCACAGCAAATTCTGGTCAGACGACCATTACACTCAGTGCTGTATGCAGCTTTGCCCAGGTTTCAACTGAAGGCATTATGAATGCAAGACACCAGCCCCAATCACTAACAACCTCCTTTCACACAGAGGGAGTGACCACTGGTTGTCCTGCACACACAATGGGCTCCATATAGGGCGCAGTTCACACAGGCCTGCACAGTGTATGCCCAGCCTCTTACATAAGCCCCCATTTCAGTAGGCGGGCTGTTGTGGCATTCAACACCGCTACCTGCGCCGGAACAAACGCACCCATACGGCCCAGCTACACACAGCAACAAAAGAGTGCAATGACCAGAATTTGCTGTGATAAGAGAATTTATTTTCTATTTTGTCCTTTGCTCACTTGAGATAAGAATTTAGTGAGTAGGACTTGTGATCCGTGGGGAGCCGTGTAGGGGCTCACAAGCTTACGTGTTTTGGTCCAAAAGACAAACCAATACCCCACAATTTGCTATAGTTTAAACCTAAATCCCATTGAACACCTGTGGAGAGATTTTTTTGTTGGGAGAGGGCACCTTTATATATTAGAGACCTGGATCAGTTTGCAAAAGAAGAGTGGTCCAAAATTCTAGCTCTGAGGTGTAAGAAGCTTGTTGATGGTTATCCTGAGGATCTATATCCACAGCATTCATACCTATATGAACATGTACACCTCTCGTCTTCCTGCTTCATATTCAGGCTATGGTGTCCACAGTTGTTAGGTTATACTAACCTATACATAAGCCTTTTGTGTCTACTGCATATCCTGGAAGTATTATCCCCAGTGGTTACATTGACTTGGACCCAAGCAACCATCCTCTTTATCGCTTCATTCTCTGGACATAGGGTCTCTAGCAACTTTGTGATCAAGACAATTTTAGTCAAAAAATTAAAAACCTCATAGTCGCTTATGATTTCCCCTATTAAAGTCTTTAATTTGCAATATTGACAGGAGTGTGCAGTTGACTATATGAAAGGTTTTCTACAGTTCGTTCACTAGCACCTCTACCTCTTCTTTTGTGTGCATGCATACCTTACTTCGCCCTTTACACTCTTCACATTTTCTTTTGTGCAATAACTGTGTTATTGTTGATAGTTTGTATTTATGCCCAGATGTACAGTTAGGGCCAGATATATTTGGACAGTGACACAAGTTTTGTTATTTTAGCTGTTTACAAAAACATGTTCAGAAATACAATTATATATATAATATGGGTTGAAAGTGCACACTCCCAGCTGCAATATGAGAGTTTCCACATCCAAATCGGAGAAAGGGTTTAGGAATCATAGCTCTGTAATGCATAGCCTCCTCTTTTTCAAGGGACCAAAAGTAATTGGACAATGGACTCTAAGGGCTGCAATTAACTCTGAAGGCGTCTCCCTCGTTAACCTGTAATCAATGAAGTAGTTAAAAGGTCAGGGGTGGATTCCAGGTGTGTGGTTTTGCATTTGGAAGCTGTTGCTGTGACCAGACAACATGCGGTCAAAGGAACTCTCAATTGAGGTGAAGCAGAACATCCTGAGGCTGAAAAAAAAGAAAAAATCCATCAGAGAGATAGCAGACATGCTTGGAGTAGCAAAATCAACAGTTGGGTACATTCTGAGAAAAAAGGAATTGACTGGTGAGCTTGGGAACTGTAAAAGGCCTGGGCGTCCACGGATGACAACAGTGGTGGATGATCGCCGCATACTTTATTTGGTGAAGAAGAACCCGTTCACAACATCAACTGAAGTCCAGAACACTCTCAGTGAAGTAGGTGTATCTGTCTCTAAGTCAACAGTAAAGAGAAGACTCCATGACAGTAAATACAAAGGGTTCACATCTAGATGCAAACCATTCATCAATTCCAAAAATAGACAGGCCAGAGTTAAATTTGCTGAAAAACACCTCAAGAAGCCAGCTCAGTTCTGGAAAAGTATTCTATGGACAGATGAGACAAAGATCAACCTGTACCAGAATGATGGGAAGAAAAAAGTTTGGAGAAGAAAGGGAACGGCACATGATCCAAGGCACACCACATCCTCTGTAAAACATGGTGGAGGCAACGTGATGGCATAGGCATGCATGGCTTTCAATGGCACTGGGTCACTTGTGTTTATTGAGGACATAACAGCAGACAAGAGTAGCTGGATGAATTCTGAAGTGTACCGGGATATACTTTCAGCCCAGATTCAGCCAAATGCTGCAAAGTTGATTGGACGGCGCTTCATAGTACAGATGGACAATGACCCCACGCATACAGCCAAAGCTACCCAGGAGTTCATGAGTGCAAAAAAGTGGAACATTCTGCAATGGCCAAGTCAATCACCAGATCTTAACCCAATTGAGCATGCATTTCACTTGCTCAAATCCAGACTTAAGACGGAAAGACCCACAAACAAGCAAGACCTGAAGGCTGCGGCTGTAAAGGCCTGGCAAAGCATTAAGAAGGAGGAAACCCAGTGTTTGGTGATGTCCATGGGTTCCAGACTTAAGGCAGTGATTGCCTCCAAAGGATTCGCAACAAAATATTGAAAATAAAAATTATTTGTTTGTTTTATGTTTATTTGTCCAATTACTTTTGACCTCCTAAAATGTGGAGTGTTTGTAAAGAAATGTGTACAATTCCTACATTTTCTATCAGATATTTTTGTTCAACCCTTCAAATTAAACGTTACAATCTGCACTTGAATTCTGTTGTAGAGGTTTCATTTCAAATCCAATGTGGTGGCATGCAGAGCCCAACTCGCGAAAATTGTTTCACTGTCCAAATATTTCTGGCCCTAACTGTATATTAACTTATAGTGATTTATCATCATATTTTACCATTGCTTCATTCTCTATTTTTTTGGATAGGATAACATAGTATAGGATCTAACATCTGCAATGACTGAAAGTACATATACAAATGCTACTTGTAAGGCTCGTTTCACACTACGATTTTATCAGTTCCGATGCTGTCCGATAAAAATCGGACAGCATCGGACCGATTTTTGCCTCCATGCAGGCCTATGGTCATCGGACCGAATTGGATGTGCACTAAATGCCATCCGATTTGGTCCGATCAGATTCTGTCCGATTTTATCGGTGCAAAAATCGGAGCATGCTCCGATTTTTGCACCGAAAATAAAATCTGACAATTGGATCGGACCAAATCGGATGGCATTTAGTGCACATCCGATCCGACCCGATCAATTTGACATGGGGCCCTATGGAGCAGGGTCAGAGGAAACATCTGATGTCTCCTCAGACCCGATTTTAGTGTACTGAGCATGCTCAGTACACTAAAATAGCTCCTAAAAGTGAATTAATGGGTTAATTAAAAAAAATCTATGCTCACCTGTCCACGAGACCCCCGGCGTCTCCCGGTGTCTGCAGGTGTCTTGCTGTCTGTGCTGACAGGACCTGCCGTGATGTCACAATCACATGACTGCCAGTAACCAATAACCGGCAGTCATGTGATTGTGACGTCACGCGAGGTCCTGTCAGCATAGAACAGCAAGACATCGGGAGACGCGCGGGACCGTGCAGGACTCGTGGACAGGTGAGAAAAGATTGGAGGGGAAGGGGAGGACAAGAGGGGAGGAGGGGGAGCGCAAAGGAGGACAAGAGGGGGAGCGCAATGGAGGACAAGAGGGGGAGCGCAAAGGAGGACAAGAGGGGGAGCACAAAGGAGGACAAGAGGGGGAGCGCAAAGGAGGACAAGAGGGGGAGCGCAAAGGAGGACAAGAGGGGGAGCGCAAAGGAGGACAAGAGGGGGAGAGCAAAGGAGGACAAGAGGGGGAGCGCAAAGGAGGACAAGAGGGGGAGCGCAAAGGAGGACAAGAGGGGGAGCGCAAAGGAGGACGGGGGGAGCGAAATGAAGGACGGGGGGAGAAGGGGGGAGGACGGGGGACCATATTGGAGGACCGGGGGAGAGACAGCTGATGACAGCTGACAGGGAGCGAGGTGAGGGCGGGCATCAGATAAAATGTCGGAATTGGATGCCTATTTGGCATCCGATTCCAGGCATCAGAAGAATCCGATGCTGTCCGATTTATATCGGACAGCATCGGATTTAAAAAAATCGTTATGTGAAAGTAGCCTTAGACAACATGTCCGCATAGCATTTAAAATAGTATATAGATACAAGGCATTGACCGAGATCAATTTATGTAACACAAATTTTGGGGAAATAATGAGAGAAAGAAAAGACGGCCTGAGTGCATATACGGGTAATAGGGGAAGGAAGATAATCTCTTTTACTGTATTTTGCATAGTCAAGCGTGTCGTTCTATGGTAATATATGATGTATCTTTAAGGGCCACGTCACACACACAGATATTTGTGCAGATATTGTTCGCAGATCTCTGGTTGCAGTGAAATCATGGGCAAATTGTTCCATTTTGTGGCTGTGTACAAATGAACAATATGTCCATGATTTCACTGCAACCAGAGATCTGCGAACAATATCTGCACAAATATCTGTGTGTGTGACGTGGCCCTAACAGACATTATACATCTGTAATAGTTCCCAATACCCCTAACATCCTGCTCTGATCCTCCAGACAATACCACTCTGTGTGGCGGAAGGGACTGATCATTCTCGATATTTCATGAGGGCTAAAATTAAAACCAATGAACGTTGTCCATAGCGGAAATACTTTCCCTGCAGATTTTTCTTACTCTTTTCTGCCTCTATTAATTCAATGCCCAGTAAGTGTTTCATGTGGGATATTATCGTCACCATCGATGGGATGGTTTAAGCCATTCGCCCAGTAAACCGCATAGGGCTACCACTAAGAATGTGTGAATGTTTTTAGGGATCTTTGCTTTAACTCATTTTAGTTGTCTCCCGGGTTCTTAACTCATGAAAGAGCATGGCTTGTGGTGTTCGTGGGAGTTGATTACCCAACATGATCTAACCTGTTCCCCAACCCTTATCTAGTACTCTCTACCTGCCCTGCATTCACACACACCCGTGCCAGAGATTCTTTGAAGGCGTTCCGCACTTGGGGCATGCTGTAATCCTGTCAGGGAATCTAGGAGAGGATGGAATGTTGAAACCATATAATGCTGTGTGCATGAGCTTGAAGTAGGTCTCCCTCCATCTTTTCAGAAAAATTGATTTTTTTGACCTGTTTCAACCCCTGTAGAATTGTCTCTGCAATATCTTTATCCCCAGTCCATTTCTCCCAAGTCTTAAACAGCTTGTTCTGCTTTAGCTTCAGGAATTTATGTCTTACCGTGTTGTATATTGAGAATATGCTTGCATTCTAGATGTTCAGATATACTCTATTGTCTAGATTATGTAGTCCCACTTCATTAAATAACCTGTGAAGTCTAGTTAAGCACAAAGAGTGGACTTGCATGACCTGTAGAAAGTGTCTGCTTTCTATATGGAATTTGTCCATGATTTCTTGTGGGCTCAGCCATCATTTAACCTCCGTGTGCATCATATCTTCTGCTTTTCTCAAGTTATCACCTGCTTGTCCTATTGCTTTTTTGATTTCTGTTCCCTGGGGAAATTCCGGGTGACCAAATACTGGCATATGTTCAGAGATCTGGAAGGGAAGGCCAAACGCCTTCCTTACTAAACTTCCAGCATGCGATGGTATCCCGAAGCAGTGGGGATGATTTTACATTTTGCGGAAGTTTGGCCTGTTTTGTATGTAACAGAGCATTTAATTCCCACTACACCGCTAACTGTCTTTCCAATTGGATATTAGAGTAGCAGTTAAGGCCACTTCAGACACTAGGATATAGGTGAACGATATTGTTAGCTATGTCATGTGACCGTGATCTTCCCGACATCGTTAGTGCGTTGTCACACGCAAGGATATCGTTAGCGATCTTAAAATTGGCAGCGCTCCAGCTATTTTGAGAAGAACCTTTGAACAATTTCACAAAGCGGCAGGAATAGGAGAATTATGAATGACATCGTTCAAAAAGGTGTCACACTGAACGATGTTCCTGCTTCCCTGAACGTTAATTGGACGACGAACAATATATTTGAGGTCTGGATCTCAAATCTTTGGATGAATGTTCCAACGATTTTTCCATCCAACGTCGTTCCTTCACGCTCAACGACGCACTAACGATATCGTTTAAACGATCACAAATCCGTGACATTTCAACGATATCGGTAACGAGATCCTAGCGTGTGAAGTGCCCTTTAGTCTCCTGTAGCCAATCTTTCACGTCTAAAAAGACTTGCTATGTTTTAAGCTCTGACATTTGGAAACTTGATCTCACCTTCACTTCTACTTAGCATCAGTTTTCCCAATGCGATTCTGGGCCTTTTATCTGCCCAAATAAAATGGGTGAAAGCTCTATTTATTTTGTTTATATCTAGATACTTGCGTATCAAGGATAATGTCTGGAATGGTTATAGGAGTCTGGCAAAGCTGATCATTTTAATTAAATGGCATCTTTCCAGAAGAGATAGTGGCAGATTCTGCCATCTCCAAAGTTCTCCCAATATTTTTCGATCAAAGGTGTATAATTTAGTGAATATAGTTGTGCCGGAAGCCTGCCTATCTTAATTCCCAGATAGGTGATATGTGTCTTTGAAATATGTAGGTTCTAGGCCTAGTTTCCTCCATTGTTCTGCAGGCGTTTTTGCCCCCAATTCTAAGAGTTTGCTCTTGGCGATATTGTTCTAGTGGCCGGGACAAGAACAAATTGACATCATCTGCAAATAATGCTATTTTAGTGTTGCTAGCGCCCACCCTGATTCCCTCAAATTGATCCAACTCTTCCATATACCGAGCAAAGGGCTCCAATTCCAAGTTGAACAGTAGTTGAGATATCAGGCACCCCTGCCTGGTCCCTTTATATAGATGAAATGGCTCAGAGAGGAAGCCTGGCATGTGTATTCTAGCTGTCGGGTACTTATACACCTCCTCCAGGTATATTTTAAAGTTGCCCTTCATGTTGAATGAGTCCAGAGTCGCCCCCAGCCAGTCCCAGCTAACATTATCAAAAGCTTTCTCTGCATCCAGAGCCAGCAAAGCCGGTCTCTCCCGACTGGCTGCGGTGACCCACCCCGTCCAACACAGTTAGTACCTTTTGTATGGTTTTCACCACTGCCCTGCCCTTAATGAATCCTACTTGTGCAGGGTTCACCAGTTGGGGTAATACTGCTGCCAATCTGTCCGCCATTATTTTTGACATAATCTTCTGGTCTACATCAGTAAGGGAAATGGGTAAAGAGCAGGCCTCCAGGGGGTCCTTGCCTAGTTTGGGTATGACTTTAATATATGTTTCTTTAGATCTTTCTGCTATGGCCCCAGTTAAGAGGATGGTGTTGTAATAATTTGTTAGCAATGGGGAGATATGTTCCCTTAGGGCCTTATAAAACTCCCCGCTAAATCCATCTGGGCTTGGTGCTTTCCCATTTTGGAGATGGCTTATGGTTTGTCTCACCTCTCCCCATATCTCCTCATTGCTAACAAAATATTACAACACCTTCCTCTTAACTGGGTTCATAGCAGAGAGATCTAAAGAAACATATATTATGTTATTTCTGCATTAATTGCATCTTGTTGTTCTTGTGTTAGTTTTGGAAGAGTAACTTGTTGGATGAATTTTTTACCTTCTGCCAAAATAATATGAGGGTTTATATAATTCTGTGTAAAAGTTTTGTAGTATTTAGCCCCATTCACACACTGCCTTTTTTGCTGCGTATTTTTACGCACAAGCTCAAAAAAAGCCAGGAGTGGAACAATCAAAACCGGGAGTGGCACACTCAGAGGAAAGGTCTAAAGGCCACTTCACACACACAGATATCTGAGTCCAATATCTGAACAGATCTCTGGTTGCAGTGAAATCATGGATACATTGCTCCATTTTGTGGCTGTGTACAACATGGAGCAATGTATCCATGATTTCACTGCAACCAGAGATCTGTTCAGATATTGGACTCAGATATCTGTGTGTGTGAAGTGGCCTTAATAGAAACAAGTGCTCCACTTACATGTTTAATCACCCACTCCTGGTTTGTGATGAGCTTGTGCTTAAAAATATGCAGCAAAAAAAGCAGTGTGTGAGTGGGGCCTTTCATTGATTTTCCTAGGGTCGGAGGTTTTAGTTCCCTGCCTGTCTTGTAATCTATCAATTGGATTCGCCTGCAGACGCCCTTTTGCCAGTGTTGCCAGCAATTTCCCCGCTTTGTTCCCATATCTCAGCAATTCAACCTCCTGTCTATATATCTGCTCCCTCCTATAAAAAATAAGTTATTGACTTGGCTGACTCTAGATGAGGTTGGTGCTCAGAGGTAAAATGTCTGAAATCTATGCAAGAAAACCTCGGCACACAAAATTAAATTCTAAGAACAAAAATAGATCTCTTTATTGAGTAAGCTTTTTTCAAACAAAATTTTGTTGGTATAATTGATTCAATGTTTCAGCCGACTCCGGATCCAGGTATTTTAAATGAGCATGTCCAGAACCCAGTTTAAAATGACACACCCACTAGGGGCGTGTCATTTTCCACCAGATACAGCAAAAAAGGTACACAACCTGATGCAAAGGGATGCTCACGCATCAGTATTAGCACAGTATTATCACTGATTCATGATACAGATCAGTAGTAATACCTATGGGGGTGCATTCAGTTGCATCATGATAAACAATTGCAGGGGAATCTGGGGGGATGCAGGTTTTACTTGCAATCCCCCAGATTCCAAAAAGCGTTAGTGTGAAACTTGCCTTAGCTGTTTTCGCACTGTTCATGAATGCACATCAAATGCTGAATTATTTAAGGAAATATTTGGGATAGACTGGATTTATTTGTGACAAAGTATGTACTGACCTCTGCTTGTCACTATAACTTCAATTCTTGATATTGTTAATACCTCGTCACATTCTTCATCATTCATACTACAGCCTGCATTTATTTCTACCATGTTGCCTGCGTTCTAGCAGTGAGGCATCCATTATCGATATTGTCGGTAGAAAACAAAAATAAGTACCATAAGTTTGTCAATAAACTTTATATTTCAATATCTATAGCCACTTCTTTGTTAGATACATAACCATTGTATCTTTTAATGTTAAACCAATATTTATACTGTTGACTCCTGTGAACCTTTCCATCTGGTTTTGAAGTAAAAATGGGCCCCCTTACCAACTTGGCAGGTTGCACCAATGATATGTTAGCCTCTACATGCTGGATATCTGCTTCTGGGCCAAATCTTAACTGCTGGCAACCTATTCTTGCCTAATCAGTATTTGGATCTTATCACAATTTCTGTTTTTGTTTGTCCACCTTCCTTTTGAGAATTGCCCACAGGTTCTCAATGACGTTGAGATCTGGCCATAGACAGAAAATTTTAAAATAATAATTTTTATTAATAGAACACCAACATATTCTGTAGCACTTTATAATTCATAATGGGATCAAGACTTTACACCTATCTGGAAACAGAAGACCGGTCAATAAGCAATTAGAGAAATAATTAACCACAGCTAACTGACCACTCCCCATCCTACACAAAAAAGGAGTAGAAACCCCAAACACCACATATTTTTCTTCCTTGTAAGAGACAGAACACCAGATCCTTTTTTTTTTTTTTTTTTTTTTTTTTTTTGCAGGTCCTGTATACTATATTCCTGTATATATTGACTCTCAGTCAAATTTTATTTATATTGTGCCTGGATTGGTTGGTATTGATGGTTCAGGGTACTGTATCCTTCCTGTGTTTCCCTTCTGCTATTTTTTTTTAGCCTGTGGCAGGAGTACCACACATGAGTGGTAGAATTTGAGGTCCAACGAAAGACAGGTAATCAGCACATGCATCTTATGTGTAGTCTAGCGCATGCTTCTAGTGGTGGAAGTTCTATTACCGAAACTCAGAATTGTGTGAACACATGCGCCGCGCCGCCTGTAACATTTTCACTGAAATGTCTTATTTAAAGGCAACTGAGGTATTATGGTGTTGTTAGGTAGTGAGCTCCTACACCAGGGTTTTTTTTTCCTGGTAATGGTGATCTTTTTGTTTTTTTTAGTTGTTACCTCCTCAAAAGATGTAGGCATAGACTGTGCTCCTCTTGTGCCAGCCATTAGGCAATGACTATGATCAAGAAATATATTCTTCCTGTATTTCACCTGAAGTGGCAAGATCCCTTCAATCTGAAGCTTCCATCTTTTTCAGCTGGTTTAAAAATCAGTTGTTCGATGTCTTTGATGAATTTCTGAGATTTGCAAGAAAAAGGTCAAAGCAGCATAGTGAAGCAATGCCTTATATTTGGATGTATCTTTGGGTTTTTCTATAGAAGACCTGTATTTTCTGTACATCGAGTCTGCACCATGTCTTCTTGGAGCTGCAAAAAGAAAGCTATGGAGTCAGACAAATGCAGATGATAATGCAAAAAAAAACAAAGATTGTTTTATTTTCCTCTAGTAGTAAATGAGAGATTTTTTTCTGTACACCCCATTCTGAATGACTGTCTAGAAGAAGTGGGCAAATTCAGGGCTATGTATAAAATAGATCTTAAACAAATGTTATACTATGAATCAAAGCCCTAAGGTGGACCTAGCAGTGGCAAGACTGTCAAATAAGTCAATTTTTCTCTGAGAAGAATCCTCTCTTACAAAGGAGCCAATGGAAAGAAAAGTGAATTCCTTTCTGATGAAGAGTTTCATGGTGTCTGCCTTTGCCTTTAAAATTACCTTAGCATGCCAGTGCTATGAAAATATGGCTTAGCTAATTTTCCACTGATTTGGAACAAGGGGTCTCAAGGGAAGATATTCTGCATAAATTCCCAATAATGAAATCTGCTTCAGATTTTCTGTGTGATGCACCCCTTGAAATCTTTAGGTGCTCCTCAAGAGCTCAAGCTACTGCCAACTCTGCGAGAAGAGCGTTGTGGATTAAGCAATAGTTGAGTGATGTTGCATGAAAGAATCATTTTTGTTCATGGCCCTTTCAGCTTTTAGGTCTTTTTGGTCCACAGTCAGATGATATACTCGAGTCTTTAGCTTAGGGTAAGGGATAACAAATGTTATATACGGTAAAGCAGTGGCAAGACTGTCAAAGAAGTCAACTTTCCCTGGAAGAATCTTTCTTTTTAAAAGACTCAATGTACAGGATAGCAGATTCCTTTCTGAAAATGAGTTCCATGGTGTCTGTCTTTGCGTCTAAAATCGCCCTACCATTTGTTCCAGTGTAGCCAGAGCTACAGTGGCATGCAAAGGTTTGGGCACCCCTGGTCAAAATTATTCTTATGAACAGTTAAGCAAGTTGAAGATGAACTGATCTATAAAAGGCATAAAGTTAAAGATGATACATTTCCTATGTGTTTTAGGTAACAAAAAAATAAATATTTTCAACTTTAACATTTTAAAAATTACAAATAGGAAAATAGACAGATGCAAAAGTTTGGACACCCTGGCAGATTAGTGTTCTTAAATAACTTTGAACAAGGATTCAGACCTTCATTAGCCTGTTAGGGTTATGGCTTGTTCACTATCATTGTTAGGAAAGGCCCGATGTTGCAAGTTTCAAGGTTTTATAAAAACCAAGCCTCCTTTTAACCTTGTGCCAAAAAACAGCATCTATGGATTTTTCTAAGCAGCTGCCTAGCACTCTGAAAATGAAAATGGAGGCCCACAAAGCAGAGGGCTACACAAAGATATCAAAGCGCTTTCAAATTGCCCTTTCCTCTATTCGAAATGTAATTAAGAAATTGCAGTTAACAAGAACATTGGCGGTCAAGGTAAGGACTGCAAGACCAGGCAAAATTTCAGTGAGAGCTGCTTGTAGAATTGTTAGAGAAGCAAATCAAAACCCCCACTTTACTTCAAAAGACTTTGGAAAGGAAGGTTTAGCAGACTCTGGAGGTGTGGAACATGATTCTACTGTTGAGAGATGCTTGCACAAATATGGTTGTCATAAAAGAGTCATTAGCAGAAAACTATTTTTGCATCCTCACCATAAAATTCAGCTTCATAAGTATGCAAAGGAACATCTAAACAAGCTCCTGATGCAATTTTGAAACAAGTCCTGTGGACCAATGAGGTTACAATAGAACTCTTTGCCCAAAATGATCAAATGTATTTGTGGAGAAAAAACAAGAGAATTTAAGGAAAAGAACATCTTGCCAACCATTAAGCATGAGGGTGGATCAATCATTATTTGGGGCTAATGTTGCAGCCAATGGCACGGGGAATATTTTAGGGATACAGAGAAGAATCGATTCAATGACATTTCAACAAATGTTTGATGCAAACATTCCACTATTTGTGATAATAAAAAAAGCTAAAGTTATAAAGAGGATGGCTTCTCCAAATGGATAATGATCCTAAATACACATCAAAATCCAAAATAGTCTACCTCAAAAGGCGCAAGTTGTAGGTTTTACAATGGCCCTCACAGTCCTTAGATCATCATTGAAAATCTGTGGCTAAACCTCAAAAGAGCAGAGCATTCAAGACAACCCAGGAATTTCACCGAACTCGAAGACTTTTCCAAGGAAGAATGGATGAAAATTCCTCAAACAAGAATTGAAAGACTCTTGGCTGGCTACAAAAAGTGTTAAGCTGTGGTACTTGCAAAAGGGGGTGCTAACCATGCAGTGCACCCAAACATTTGCAGTGTCCCATTTTCCGTTTCTGAATTTTTAAAATGTTAAACATGAAAATAATAATTTTTTTATTACCCACAATGCAAAGGAAATGTCATTTCATCTTCAACTTGCTAAAGTATTCACAATAACAGTAATTTTGACCAGGGGTGGTCAAATGTTTACATGCCACTGTATAAGAATATGGTTTAGCCAATTTTCCAGTGATTTGGAACAAGAGGTCTCAAGGAAAGAGATTCTGGATGAATTCCAAGTTATTAAATCTGCTTCAGGCTTTCTATGTGGTGCACCTCTTGATATTTTGAGGTGCTCCTCAAGAGCTCAAGCTACTACCAACTCTGCAAGGAGAGCATTGTGGATTAAGCATTAGTTGTGTGATGTTCCATGAAAAATCATTTTTGTTCATGGCACTTTCAACTTTGTTTTTTTTTGTTCCACAACCAGAAGACACACTCAAGTCATTAGGTGAAGGTAACGGGTTTACCTTTTGACAACCTAACGGAACATTCAAGCCATTTTGTTATCAAAGGAGGAATTCCTCCAGATTTAGAAGACTGTATTCGGAAAGGAAGCAGTTCAGACCAAAGTCTGAGATGGTCTCTGCCAACAATAGATCATCCTTCCATAAAACTTCACAGTTGTGATGCCAAAGATCAGTTATCTATAGGAAGATTATCCAGTTTTTGTTCCTATATAATCATTTGTCTTATCGGTTGTAAGGGTTTTTCTCTAGCGTTAAGGGAATTTCCTCCAAATTTTTTCCTGTTAAGGCATTGCAAGAACCCAGTGGTCTGGCATCTGAAACCAGACTTTTTTAAAAAGGGGTTCTGGAAAAAGTTCCAGTTCAGCAAGAAGGGTCAGGAGTCTATTCCCCAGTTTTTCCATGCCAAAAACCAAAGGTATATGGCATCTGTTTATAGATCTTACCTTTCTAAACAGATTTCTAGAAATTAAAAAATTCTAAATGGGCACTATCCGATCTGAGACAGTGATTCTCCTGAAAAAGGACTTCCTGGCAATCATAGACTTTCAGGACGCGAACCTGCACATTTGGGTTCTGCCAACCCATCACAAGTTCATCACATCATCAAGTGAAGTGTCAGATATTCCTGTCTTTTGTTTTATCTTCCAGCAGCTCCAAAAGTTTTCACCAAAGTATTAATGGTTCTTCCTGCTTTAAGGTTGCATGAAATACATGTGGTTCCATACCTTGACAACTGGCTGGTGATGGAGTTGATGAATCATGTTCAGATAACTTTGAGTCTACTTATGTTTTATGGATTTCTTATCATTCAGGCCAAGTCTCAGCTCTCGCCATCCAAAGCGCTGAATTTCTTTGGATGTGTTACCAATATGCACTTTCTTTCAATCAGGCTATGTGATGCATATTGTGGTGCAATGTAACACATCTTATCCACAGCCCTCAAGTCTCCCTCAGATCAGCAATAAGTATAGGCAGTACCCTGGGCTTTAGTTCATTTCCACTCTCTCCAAGAGTGTTTGTTTTGAAGCTGGATTAAGGGTCTTGCTTCTCTGAACTTCAAGATGGTTCTTCAACAGTCCACCAAACAAGATCTTCGATAGTGGTTATCTCTGAAACACCTGCTGGACAGTAGGTCTATGCTGCCTCAATGGATGATGACCTTCATGTCTGATGCTTCAAGCTCGGGTTGGGGTGCCCATGTTGATGACAAGTGAATCCAGGGAATTTGGGAAAGACAAGAGATTTGATGATCATCCAAGCTAAGGGTGCTGAGAGCAATATGGTTGGCCCTGAGTCATTTTCAGTTCTCTTTTCCATATAGCGGTGTTATTTGGTACGACAACCTGGCGTCTGTTTTTTATGCCAGTAAGTAAGTGTGCACCAAAAGTCTGTGTCTGGCTGCAAAATGTTGGCAGCTAGTCAACTGGGAAGAAAGGGATCATCTCAGCATTTCAGCTATCCACATTTAATGGCTATCCAATCTCCTTGCTTTAAGTTTAAAGCCTAATTCCCTGAAATCTTCCTTAACAACCTTCCACCTACCTCTAACTTTGTTATTTGTGCCAATGTGCACCATAACTGCTGGGTCCTCACCAGCCCCTCCCAGTAATATGTCAACTCGATCAGCGATGTGCCGAACTCATGCGCCAGGTAGGCAGCACACTGTTCGACGATCCCTGTCTTTGTGACAGATTCGCCTTTCTATTGCCCTAATATTTGAGTTCCCCATTACCAGCATCTCTCTGGGCTGCGGATGTGTGTTGCTGCAGCAGTACTATTACTCTCATCACCTGTATAATCCATTGCAGTGCACAATGTTACACTGATGACGTTGCAGGATGTTTTGGGTTCCAGGATCTTGGCTTCAGTGGTCAAGTGACTTTGTGCATTTGAGCAGCATTTTATCCAGAAAACATCCAATGATGCCTGATTAAATTACATAACTGCTGCCAATTGCAGGTTTCAAGCTTTTGGTTGAACGGTGATGTCTCCACCTCCTATGCCTCAGGCAATGGAGCCCTTTATGCCTGGACTCAAGGGACTGAATATTTTTTTTTTTTAAATCAGATATATTTTTATTATAAAGTAAATCCAGACATTACAAAGAATCCTCAAATATGCATCGAAATTTACATGTTAATGCGCCCCAACCAATCCCCCCCTCCCCCCTCCCTTCAACATCCCCTCCCTCCCCCACCCATTTCGTAGACAGCTGTTAGTTGTCAATAGTGATTATTCAAATGGAGAAAGTCTACCAACAATATAACAGTTCGGATAACAACAACGTATGGATATAAGAAATAGTTCGCTCTCTTAAGTCTTTGACTTCCCTACACAGCCCTCCTTAACTCTACTCAGCACCGTATAAGCCAGGGTTCCCACAATTGATCAAATAGTTTCTCCGCACTCCGCCTCCTGTATATCTTCCCCTCCAGTTTAATAATATATTCTACACTCTTAATATATTCCGTCCTCGAGGGCGGCTCGGCCCTGATCCAATGCCTTGCTATTAGCTTACGGGCAATAAATAGCAGTCTAGCCACAGCCACTTTACGCACATTCAGAACCTTAATAAGCTCTACATAGCCTAACACACATACAAGGGGTTCTCTGGGTATCACGCATGCATACCTGCCCTCTGTCAGGGTCAACACTGTCAACCAAAATGCTTGCAAACTGGGGCAATTCCACATCAAGTCCGGCATTCTCACTATGACATCTCGGACATTCTGATGATTCCCGTACTCCAATTTTGAACAGAAAAGCAGGTGTTCTGTATGCTTTGTGGACCAGGTATAGCTGCGACAGTCTGCCCGGTTCGCTCAGTGACAACTTGGGGCCATACTCCAGAATTGATTCCCAGGCTTCATTTTCTATCTCCCCTATATCCTCCTCCCACTTATCCCGTGTCTTTATGGGGTACCACAGCAGAACAGTATGCATAAGGTCTCTATAAAGTGTGGATATGACCCCCTTCGTGACACCCGTCATACATATGTTGTCTAATACCACATCCACCTGCAACCGCAGATCTGTCAGTTTAGCCTGTTGCCTGAAGGCATGTCGGACCCTGTAGTATAAAAATTTGTCAGACTCTCTCAAATTAAATTCATTCCTCAGGTCTTCGAATGCCCTCAGTCCTCCTCCTGATAGAATCTGAGACACCCAAGTTATGCCCCTGCGCCTCCATACCTTCTGTTCCCCCAATTTATACAATTCCCCTAGATTCATATTTAACCATAGAGGGGTATATTTCAAAACACCTGTAACCCCTCTCACCGCCCTAACCTTGCTCCAGACCCTATGGACCAGGCACAGGGTGGGAAACTGACCCACAATCCTACCGAAATCTCCAGACTCCAACCCCCCTACCAATAGTTTCTGAGAAATAAACTGTTCAAGAATTAATTGAGTAGAAGAGCTCACACCCCTTTCTGCCCAGCCCCCAAAGTGTTGGCTCTGTGCAGCTAGAAAATAAATCCATGGATCTGGCATAGCCAGCCCTCCTTCATCTTTTGGCCTCTGCAATGTTTCCAATTTTAGTCTTGGCTGACCCGTACCCCATGCTAGTTTCCGTAATAATGACCTCAATTTCTGAAACAATCCCCTCTGAATCCAGACAGGCGAGTTATAGAGCACATAAAGGAGTTTTGGCATGAGAACCATCTTCGCCAAATTGATTCTACCTACCACCGAGAGGCGCAGACCACACCAGGCCCGTATCTTATCTTTCAGGGACTCTATCAAGGGCAAAACATTCCACTTAACGTAGTCCAGGACGGGCAAGGAAATCTGGATCCCTAGGTATTTAAACTTATCAACTAATTTCAAAGCAGCGCACCCTCCGTCCACCAGACCCACCTCTCCATCCTCATCCACCCTCATGATGCATGATTTTTCCCAATTGATCCTAAGGCCAGACATGTTCCCAAATTCCTAAACCACCCCTACCGCCTGAGCAAGATAGTCTCCCGAGTCACGTAGGAACAACAGCACATCGTCTGCATATAGAGTCACTTTCTCTTCAACCGAACCAAATCTAAACCCCTGTACCCCAGCCGATTGCCTGATATATGCAGCTAAGGGTTCTATGGCTATAGCAAAAAGCAAGGGCGACAGCGGGCATCCCTGGCGAGTGCCCCTGAACAAACGAAACCTTCCCGACCGCCGACCGTTAACCCTCACACTGGCCACAGGATCCCGGTACAGTATCTTCACCCACGAGATAAACCGCTGGTGGAAACCCATCCTCTCCAATACCAACCACAAGTAGTCCCATTCCACACTATCGAAGGCTTTATGGGCGTCGAGACAGAAAGGGACTGAATATTAATTAGTTTACATTTATTACACAACTAGTCAAACTGGACAAGCTTTTTTTCTGCCCTGGCAACCCCTTTAATAAAGTGCCTAAAATAAAATTTCAGTTCATAAAGAAAAGAGCAGCACTCACCGGATCTTCACTTGCAGTGTTGGAATTTATTCCATTTAAAACATGGTTGCAAAGTGCAGGGAGGGGGGATTTCAGCAGAGTCAGACAACGGTCACACCGTTTCGTGCGCTGGCGCTTCAACGGGTCCTGTACAGCAGTGGTCCCCAACCTTTTTTGCTCTGGGCACCGGCTCTATGCAAGACCACTTTTCCGGGGCCCGGCAGGGTGGGGTTGCACATGAGGCGGGGCTATGGAGAAGGGGTGGAGTTTAGTACCCTGTTTCCCGGAAAGATGCGCTACGTCTTATTTTCAGGGGATGTCTTATTTCTTCATCCCTTTGCAGCCCCCAATATGGCATCCCCATCATCCCCTTGCAGCCCACAATATCCCCTTGCAGCAGTCCCCAAAAACCCCTTTACGCCTTACAGCAGTCCCCAATAACCCTATCATCTCTTTGCAGCAGTCCCCAATAACCCCATCATTCCCTTGCAAGTGTCCCCAATAACCCCATCATCCCCTTGCAGCCTCCCAATAACCCCATCATCCCCATGCAGCCCCCAATAACCCCATCATCCTCTTGCAGCCCCCTAATAACACACACATACATACTAATGATGAGCGAGCAGTAAAATGCTCAGGTACTCGATGCTCGGGTTCAGCATATCGAGATGCTCAGGCGCTGGACCCGAGCACCGAGCCCAATGTTATCCTATGGGGAAACCCGAGCATTTTGCCGGCGGCACCGCCAGCGCACTACCGAATGCATAAATGTCAATTGCGATCCCGCTGCCACCGGCTCCTGCAGCCCCCTGCTGCCATCCGATCACCCCCTGTCCCCCGCTGCACAGGCAGCAGTCATGGGGAACAGGGGGTGATCAGATGGCAGCAGGGGTCTGCAGGAGTGGCAGCCGCTCATCGCCCAGCAGTGTCGGCGCGGAGCTTTAAACACAGCTGATCTGACAGCTGATTCAGGTCCTTGAACCTGATATTGATCACCTGATCGGTTTGCTGGCCAGCAAACTGATCAGATGATATTTGATTCAGATTGGACTTTGTAGGACCCTCGAACCTGGACTACATCGGAGGGGTTCTTTTCTTTAATAAAGATGGAGTCCCTAATTGTATTCTGTTTTATTTGTAATAAAAAAAAAATGTTCTCTGTGTTGCATTTTTTTTTTCTATATGATTACTAGAAATTCATGGTGGTCATGTTTAATATTGGCATGACCCCATGAATTTAGGGCTTAGGGCCAGCTGATAATACAAAGCTGGCCCTAACCCCTTTATTACCCAGTAAGCCACCTCACCAGGGCCCTGCATGAGTCGGGTACAGCGCCAGCGTATTTTTATTAGAAATAAAACAGAACACAATTAGGGACTCCATCTTTATTAAATAAAAAGAACCCCACCCCCTCCGACGTAGTCCAGGTTCGAGGGTCACACGACGTCCAATCCGGATCCAATATCATCTGATCGGTTTGCTGGCCAGCAAACCGATCAGATGTTCAATATCAGATTCGAGGACCTGAATCAGCTGTCAGATCATCTGTGTTTAAAGCTCTCGTGCCGACACCGCCAGGAGATGAGCGGCTGCTTCCACCGTGAGATAAACGGCACCCAAAGCCAGGAGATGAGCAGCGGGTGCCGCTCATCTCCCGGCGACGGGTGACACTCATCTCCCAGCGGTGTCTGCACAGGAACTTTAAACACAGCTGTCAGATAAGCTGTGTTTAAATCGCCAGCCGCCAGCACAAGCACAGCGCTGGTGACGCTGTGCGGCCAGCCAATCACTGTAATGCCACAACCAACATGGCTGTGGCATTACAGTGTCTGGTAGCCAATACCTGCATGTGGGCTGGCTCTATAAAGAGTACCAACATTCAGGGACAGGGAGTCGAGCATCTCGGTGGTACTCTGGCTCGTCAAGCATCCCGAGTACTGTAATGCTCGGGCGAGTACCGCCGAGAATGCTCGCTCATCACTAATACATACACATAGACACACACGTACATGCACACACACACATACATACATATATACTCACACATACAGACACTCACACATACAGACACACACACTCATATACACTCACACACATATAAACACACATATATACACACATACATACATACACACACTCACATGCACACACTCATGCATACATACACACTGACATACATACATACATACATACACACTCACATACATACATACACACACACTCACGAACACACACACACTCATACATACACTCACATACACATATAAACACACTCACACATACATACACACTTTCACACTTTCCTCACCGATCCTCCGGCAGCTCAGAGCCCGCTTCCTCGCCCCTCAATGACAAGACACCCAGCAGAGGAGTCAGCAGCCAATCAGAGGCGAGCATCTAATGTTTTCGCATAATGTTAGATGCTCCTTTCTGATTGGCTGCTGGCTCCTCTGCTGGGAGTCTTGTCACTGGTGGGCAGGGAAGTGGGCTCTGAGCCGCCACACGCAGACCGCACTTTCACTTTGCAGTGCTGGTCTGCAGCGGTGCCGCGGACCGGCACAGGGACCCCTGCGGTCCGGGCCAGGTCCGCGGCCTGGGTGTTGTGGACCCCTGGTATACAGGGCAATGACGTAGGTTCCTTTTCCTAAATAGGCACAACTACTAACGTCAACGCCCACAAATTAAAACAGCATATTAATAACGCATCAGAACTATAAAAAATACACTGTAAATCAGGGGTCTCAAACTCGGCAGGGTTGGTGGGCCGCACATAGAAAAACATTTATAGTGGGGGGCCGCATCTCTTGTGGGACTAAGTGATATTTTTAGTAATACCAGAATTTCTTGCTCAATGTAGTAAAGTACAAATCCTGATCCCTTTCTTGTAGTAATGTCTCCATCCTGTAGTAATGTCCTTTTCTACTGATGTCCCCATCCTGATCACCTTTTCTAGTGATGATCCTTATCCTGATCCCTTTTTCTAGTGATGTCCCCCATCCTGATCCCTTGTTCTAGTGATGTCCCCCATCGATCATGATCCCTATCCTGATCCCTTTTTCTAGTGATGTCCACCATCCTGATTCCTTTTTCTAGTGATGTCCCCCATCCTGGTCCCCTTTTGTAGTGATGTCCCCACACTGATCTCCTTTTGTAGTGATGTCCCCATCCTGATCCCCTTTTCTAGTGATGACCCCCTTCCTGATCCCCTTTTCTAGTGATGACCCCCTTCCTGATCTCCTTTTCTAGTGATGTCCCCCTTCCCATTCCCCTTTAGTAGTGATGTCCCCCATCTTGATCCCCTTTAGTGATGATGTCCCATCCCGATCCCCTTTTATAGTTATGTCCCCCATTCTGATCTACTTTTATAGTGATGTCCCCCATCCTGATCCCCTTTTATAGTGATGTCCCCCATCCTGATCCCCTTTTATAGTGATGTCCCCCATCCTGATCCCCTTTTATAGTGATGTCCCCCATCCTGATCCCCTTTTATAGTGGTGTCCCCATCCTGATCCCCTTTTATAGTGATGTCCCGATCCTGATCTACTTTTATAGTGATGCCCCCCCATCCTGTTTTACCTTCTTACACACTCAAATACACACTCTATCACACTCACACACAACCCCCCCCCCCACACACACAACATACTCTCAAACACACTCTCACACATCCTCATACACACTCTTACACTCACACTCATACACACACTGAAACTCGCACACACTTTCTTATACACACATCCTCACTCACACACTCACCCTCACACACACACCCTCTCTTACACACGCACACATTTCTCACTTTAGTGATGCATCATTCCAGTGCAGGGGGCCGCCGCGGTCCCCACTGTACTGACTTCCGGCCTCCGCTGTGCTATGACTTCCTCCAGCCGCCGCTCAGACAAGCTCTGTTGCTCATCAAGATCAATGCAATCTGCCAACCAGAGGCCCGCAGGTGACGTAATATTCTGCCATCAGCTGCGGGCCTCTCATTGGCTGGTAGCTTGCATTGATCTTGCTGAGTGGCAGAGCTTGTTAGTGCTGCGGACAGAAGTCATCACACAGCGGGGACTGCAGCGGCCCTCTGCATTGGGGCGATGCATCATTAAGTTGTCCAAGGTGCCGCGGGCCGCATAGTGAAGCCCCAGGGGCCGCATGCGGCCCTCGGGCCGCGAGTTTGAGACCCCTGCTGTAAATAATACAAAGACAGTTGCTTAAGAAAGAAAATGAGTATCAGTTACGATAGCCTGTAATTGGAACCAGATCCATATAAGTGTAATGACCCTGAGTAGCGGTTGCTAGGTGACGAGATTGCGGCATACCTGGACAAGAACACTAGATGCAAGCAGGGAGCAGCCGGCTCCAAAATGGCGATCATGGCAGTCATGATAGACTGCTAGACTACCATTAAGAATCCAATAGAGCCCTGTTGTTGAACAGAATTTTTCTGTCCTTGCAGAACTGTCTGACCCTGCTGAAACCCCCCTCCTTCCCCTGCACTTTGTAACCATGTTATAATTGGAATAAATTCCAACACTGCAAGTGAAAATCCGGTGAGTGCCGCTCTTTTCTTTATGAACTGTCATGTGATCCTTAAGCTGGGAGCAGAGCAATGCAGTTATATTCCACTATCTGCGGATTTCATATACAATAAGATGTACTCCTAATAGCTAGTGCCTGGACTCCTTCTGTTTCATATTATTAAAGAAGATTTCTGTTTGTCATACCAGCTCAACTTTTATTTTTCAACAGCAGAATAAGAAATTAAATTGTGATTGGCTAATATTTTATACCCTATCATCATCGCCCTCGCTTGTGTAAAATGACCGCTAGTCAGGACTCACATATGCATGTTTTGACGCTAAATCCAGTACTGTATTTGAAAGTTAAGAGACGGATGAAGGAAGGATTTGTACATTTATTTCCCAGTGGATAAAACTGCATCAAAACTGCTGTTGGAATTCCAGCCTAACAGGAGCTGATTTAAATACATCTTTTATTAGTTGTGATTGGCGAACACGAATTGTAAAATTTGAGGTCTGGATCTAACACCTAGTGTTTGTGCACAGATCCCAAACACTGATTTCCCTGGGAAATCAGTGTTACAGTCCAGGTCCAGGCGCTGTAAAACAAAGCACATTATTAATAAACATTATATTTACCGGGCTCTGCGGTACGCATCCTGCCATCCCGCTGTCCCGGCCACGTCTACTTCCGGGCCATTGTCTTATGGAGATATTCACTTCAGTGGCTTCAACAGCCAATTACAGATGCTGTCACACAGAATGGGCATCTTTGATTGGCTGTTCGAGTAATCTGCAATCAGCCCATACATTCTAGTGTGGTAGAATGTATGGGCTGCTTTCAGGTTACTCCACACACAGCTCTCGGATGTGCAGTCATTCCATGCCTATTCTTTTTTTGGAAGCAGACGGTGTTTGCTGGCAAAGATGTAGCAGAGCTGCAGAAGATAAGAAGACCTGAATTACGTCGTTTTGTCGGAGGGAGGTTTTTTTTTTTCTAATAAAGATGAAATCCGTAAATGTGTATTGTTTTATTTGTAATAGAAACCTCTCTCTCTCTGTTTTTATATATATATATATATATTTATATATATATATAATGTCTTTACTAGAAATTCATGGGTGGCTGGATCTAATTTGGCCTGACATCATGAATTTTGGGTTTAGTATCTGACGAAACAAAGCTGGTATTAACCCCATAATTACCCAGCGTGCCACCTCCATCAGGGCCGCTAGAAGAGCTGGGTAAAGCACCTGCAAATGGCGCAACGATGAATACACCATTTGCAGGGGCAGCACGCTGCAGTTTTCAATGTGGGGGGCCCAGAATGATTAGGCCTTATCACGCTGAGAATCCAAACCCTAGCTGCCTAGTTTTTTCTGCCTTGCGATCAAAATATGGCGGTGGTTCACACATTTTCTTTTTAAGTTATTTAAATAATTTAAAAAAAATGAGATTCCCTGTATTTTGAATGCCAGCCAAGGTAAAGCTAGGCAGCTGGGAGTGGCAGCTCGTAGCTGTTTACTTTATCTGTGCTGAGAATCAAAAATATCGCGGAGTGCTCCGTCATTTTTTTAAAAATTCTTTTTATGCTACTATATGTGTGAGGGGCCCAACAGCCAATCACAGATGCTGTCACACAGAATGGGCATCTTGTGAATGGCTGTTCTAGTAATCTGCATATAGCCCATACATTCTAGTATGGTTGAATGTATGGGCTAGTTTTAGTTTACTCCAGCAGCTAATCACAGACGCCCATTCTCTGGGACAGCGTCTGTGATTGGCTGTTGGCGTCTGTCACACATATAGTAGTGTAAAAATCAATAACTTATTTTAAAAACGATGTAGCGCTCCTCGATATTTTTGATTCTCAACGCAGATAAAGCGAACCAATCACAGATGTCCATTCTCTGTGACAGCATATGTGATTTGCTGTTGTGTCCGTCACATGTAGTGTAAAAATAAATCATTTTGTTAAAAATGACGTAGCGCACCACGGTATTTTTAATTCTCAGGACAGATAAAGCAGACTGCTACGGGCTGCCACCCCGAGCTACCTGGCTTTATCTTGTCCAGCAATCAAAATACAGGGAAGAACTTTTTTTTTAATTATTTAAATAAATAATAAAAAAAAAGTGTGGTTTCCGCAATATTTTGATCGCCAGCCAGGCTTTGTATTGTCAGCTGGTACTAAGCCCGAAGTTCAATATTTGACCGAGCCTTCATGAATTTCAAGTAAACATTAAAAAACACAACAGAGACAATTTTTTTTAATTAGAAATAAAACAAACACATTTAGAGACCCCATCTTTAATTATGAAAAAAAAACTACCTCCGACGTAATCCACAGGCAGAGCAGGTTCAGCTCGGCTACATCGCTCTGAACAGACAAGCGTCTATCCAGAGCGACAAGCAGACTCAGAATGAGCTGAGTGCCGTGACAGAGGTCAATTGAGATCATAGCTAAGCCATGAACTCAGGTAACCCCTGCCTCTGACATCACCGCGAACACTGCCGAGAACCGAGCGGTTCTCAGCAGTGCAGTGAATATCCCTGGAAATTAATGAGCGGCACAACGTGCGAGTAGATGCGGCACAACGTGCGATGGCGTGACCTGGTAAGTATAAGGATGATGTTTATTAATTATATGCTTTCTCCTCCAGCCCGTCCCACCCCATAACTGTAAAGTCGAAGTTCATGGTTCGGACGCAAGTTCAAGTTACGTCCAGCCCCAAACTCTGACTTTACAAAAAGGTCCGGACAAGTCGGCCGATTCGGAGCATTGGTGAGTTCGCCCATCACACTAGTTATTAGATATTATTAGAGTTAGTGAAGCAGCACTGGAGTCTTTACAGTAAGTGCAGCCAGATCATTCTGTGTCTGTATCCAAGTCTGAAAGTAAGGGTGGAAACACACTATGCAAGATGCAAGTGAGTATCTCACATGCATCTCACATGAGTCGCCCTGCCTGGCCCCAGCCTTTATGAATGGGAGCATGGAGCTCCATAGTACCATAATCGGCTCCACTGCTTCAGAGACCTGGCAGCTGGGCCGGCTGACCCATGTGAGATCTCGCATAAGTGTGTCTCTGCCCTAACTGAAAAAAAAAATGCTGTGGAAACAGTTATGTAATAATTGGGGAATATTATACTTCTCACCTCCTGAAAAATATTATAGTAATTAGAGACCAAAAATATAAAAAAAAATTCTCATACTGTGCAAACGTTTTAGGCAGGTGTGAAAAAAATGCTGTAATATAGAAATGCTTTTAAAAATAGAACTGTGAATAGTTAATTTTTAACAAAAAATTGTAAAGCGAATGTACTAAAGAGATATCTAAATCAAATTCATAATTGAAGTGACCACCCTTCTCTTTCAAAACAACATCAAAGCATCAATTCTTCTAGGTACACTTGCACACCGTTTTAAAGGATCTCTGCAGGAAGATCATTCCAAACATCTTGAAGAACTAACCACAGATCTACTGTGGATGTAGGCTTGCACAAATCCTATTTGTGAAATCCCACTGGTTGCTTCCAGTTCTTATCTGAAGGCATTGCTGGACTTCTGATTTCAAATGGAGATGATCAGGATGTGTCCTTCATCCACTGCTCTAAGTTTCCTTATACAGTATAATGCATATGATGTATAGGGTTAATAGATAAACATGTAAAGACAAAAGAAAGTATACAGAGTGCTTCTGAATAATGGCTCCTAGGTGCGAAAGTATGGGAGCCTGACAAATAGAGAACTAAACCAGTGCAAACACATGGGCAGACTGAGCTGAAAAACCAAATAACAACCACACCTAACCATTATAATATGTTTAATACACCTGTATGCAGGAGAATAATTACAATTTGAATGTGCCCCAGGGGCCATTTCACTCTCATATTGACACTGAGGCCAAACTGGTTATTAATGTCTATCTCTATAGAATACCCTGCTGTTTAACCCCTTCATGACCCTGGAATTTTTCATTTTCATTTTCGTTTTTTCCTCCCCTGCTTCCAAGAGCCATAACTTTTTTATTTTTCCATCAATATAGACATATGATGGGCTTTTTTTTGCAGGGCAAGTTGTACTTTCAGATGCAATCATTTATTTTACCATATAGTGTACAGGAAAATGATAAAACAAATTACAAGTGCAGTGAAATTGCAAAAAAAGTGCAATTCAGCCTTACAAACAGCAGGTCAGATTATCAAAGGGTTAACCAGATGCAGCAGATCACCATAATAAAGTTGTGGCAGCACATGTGCAAAGCATGGATGCTAGCAGCGGGTTTTTTCTGTTGTGCATGCAGATTTTCTGTTGCTGCAGTGCTGTGAGCCGCGCCTACCCTTCAGCGATTGGTGTATGTGGTCTCCCAAATCCTGCCCCACTCTGTTGACATATGCACGTTCCCGTACGTGGTAGCCTCCCCAAAATCATGTCGCCACATTTGCACCGTGCTCGCTCTAGTGTGGCGTATCGCCAGTAAATTTGTTCAACATCGGATGCATAGACAGATCCACAATATATTGCAAAATTAAATACAAGGGTCACAAATGGGCATGCTTAAAATGGCACCAATGAGAAGTGAAGGGGCGTTGTTTTTAACAATCCTCCAAGCCTACCTTGCAGAAGGTGTAAAGTACTCCGCTCACATTGTGTCGTGCGTCGTTACAATCGATGCTCGTGTGACAGCGGACACACGACTGCAAAGATCAGTCGCTGATGACTGCGCACGATCCTGGTATCGAGGCATCGTTGACACATCATTTGAAGCATCTGTGCATGTGACATGTCGCCAACAATGTATCGACGTCGCTCAAGCGATGAGTGGAAAAAAAGATTGTTCGAAAGGTCGTTTAAAAAATCATTGTGTGTGACGGCCCCTTTAGAGAGAACTTACTCTCCTCTTCTTCTTCCAAGAGCCAGAACTTTATCTATTGGGGGTGACATATCCATATGATTTTTTTAATGAATTCATTTCACCATTTAAAAAAATGTACTAAAATATGGAAACAAAATATTTATTCAATTATATAGCGCTATAATTCCATAGCACTTTACATACATCAGTAATACTGTCCTATTGAGGCTCACAATCTAAACATCCTATCAGTATGTCTTTACAATGTGGGAGGAAACCAGAGTGCCCGGAGCAAACCCACACAAACACAGGGCGAACATACAAACTATATGCAGATAATGTCCTTAGTGGGATTTGAACCCAACACCTCAGCGCTGTAAGACCACAGTGCTAACTACTGAGCAACCGTGCCGCCCAAAATCCTTAGTATGGCTGGCTTCACACTACAGTTTTTCACTGATCAGTGTCCATCATGGCCGCTTTACACGTCCCGATATCATCGTCCAACTTCGATAAAAAGTCGTGGTTCGTGCGTTGGCGCCGATATTGTTCGTGCGTTGTGTGGTGTCAATGATTCGATGCAAGAACGATGCTAAAATGATATCGGGGGGGGGGGGGGGAGGGGGATTGTGCAGGCTCCTCCAACTGCCCGATATTGGATGGACGATCTGGCAGGATCGTGCTGTGTGACAGCCCAACAACGATTTGGAGAACAACTTCCCCTATTCTCTCCCATGTTAAATGGTCATTCCCTGCTTCACGCGTACAAGGGGGCATATACATCGCAGTTGTGTTGCCTGCCGATATCTCCCTGTGTAACATCTCCTATGTGATCTTGGATTTCAGCCAAAAAAAGTGCGCGCTACCGTGCCGTTGTATCCAATATCGAAATGATGTTGGGACGTGTAAAGCGGCCATCAGTGTTTGGGTGCTAAAACCAGGAGTGTCTCCAAAACTCAGAACAGGTGTCAATCTTTCAATTATAGTTTTTCTCTGCAAGTTCCTCTCCTAGTTCCTCTTCTGGTTTTGGCACCCAAACACTGATGGACACTGATCAGTGAAAAACTGCCGTGTAAACCCAGTCTAAGGTGAAATATTGGGGAAATAGAATCAAAAACGAATTTCCGCCTTTTTTTTTGTTATTATTTTTTGTTTTACAAGAATTAATTATGCAGTAAAAAAAAAGATGTCCTGGCAGCGTGATCCTTAAGCTCAGAATGTTTACGGCTATACAAAACATAAAAACATATAGCGCTTTTGTTAGTTTAGTGGCTCTAAAAAAAAACAACAACAATGGAACCTTGTACAAAATAAATAAAACTTGATTTCTTCTATTTTCCTTTTTCTTCCGTCATTGCTGTGTCAGGCCGGCTTCACAACCACGTTTTTCCCCTGTCAGGTTCTGTCCAGTGTTTTCTAGAAAGCAGCGGACAGAACAGAACCGGAGGGCAAATATGCCCTCTGGTCCTGTTTTCTGCTGTAATCGGCGGATCGTAGCTGCAGGCACTGTCCCTGCTGAAATTTCAAAATCGTGGCTAGCGGGAGCTAACCGTGGTCCTGAAATCTCAGCGGGGAGCTCTCCCAATGCTAACTGAAAGTGACGGACCACTAACCGGAAGTGTGCACCGGGCTGTCGGAGTGCTCAGCAGGCAGAACGCCAGAGCGCTGGATATCAGAGAGGGGATACCCTGAGGCAAGCTGCAGCTCTCTAGAGACACCGCGAATGAGTGGTGCTGGCTGTAAAATTCTTCAGAACCGTGATAGGTAGGTAGGGATGGCCGTACTGCTCAGGTTCGCGATCGTCGTTGCTGTGATAAAGCAAGTGAAGAGTCCTCATTATACTTACTGGGTCCATGCTATTTGTTGCAGCCGAGCGGCAGCGCTGCGTCACTTTCGGGGAATAGTCATGTCACTGGCTCCAACAGCCAATCACATATGCCCAGAAGATAAGGGGCGGCTCGGAAGTGACGCAGCGCGCCTCACACCAGGAAGAGAGAATGTGGACCCAGTAAATATATCAGTGGTATTAACTTTTTGTTTGCTTTAACAGAGTAAACCCAAACACAAACCTGGGGAAAAACAAGCAGTTCACCCATCCCTATCCATAGGAAAAGGGACTTTTTGGCCCCCATAGGATCCAGGGCCCAGGTGCGATTGCAACCCCTGCACCTATTGTAGTTATGCCCCTGTACATTACAAATAATGATCTTTGAAGCCCAGACTGTGGCTGAAATTGACAGGAGGACCAAGACAGTAGCTTCTCCTGGCTGCCATGACAGCCCATTGTCACCCTCCCCCCCCATCGTGTTACGGGGACTGCAGATAGACACCAGAACAGATTCCCGACTATGACTGCACCAAAAAGGTGTCATTGTCAGAGACTGACCTGTTATCATATACAGAAATTAAAATTAAAACTTACAATCAGAAAAAAAAAATTATAAAAAAAGTTTCTAAAGCTGTTTTTATTGTTAAAGATACTGTTTTTTGGTACAAAAGATTCAAACTTGTGCTGGGTGTGTTCTATCCATGGAATCTCCCGGTTTGAATTAGGAAAATGGAATTGTAATCTTCAGTTCAGACACATGATGGCACTGTTGCTTGATGTTATCTGTACATAATCTCACGCCCCATATATGAGCAGGTCAGGCCGCCAGCGACTAGTGCTTATATTGTGCAGCTTTGTCTTGTTGGAGTAGGTTCAACGTTTATGATTCTTGAGTAAAATTACTGTCCAGCCATGGTGCCTTCATAGGGTTAAAGGCAATTCAAAGTTTCTTGTCCGGTTTGTTTTAAATTCCATAAAATTAAAAAGTATATATATTTTCATGTAGACTCTGCTGCTGAACAGGCAGCTTTAGCTACTAGTTCTGCCCAAGGATCCTCCACCATGGATGGCCTGTAGTAGTGACTGATGTCCTTGTGATTTCTTCGGAAATGTACCTGCTGGAGAAGAGCAGGTTTAAAACATGGCACATTGCTTTGATCCGGGAATTAGGCAGGTGAAGGAAACAAGTGTTTAAGGCTGAGTTCACATGTCCAGTAATCGGACCCAGCGGGAAAAAAGTTGTACAGTAACTTTTGTCTATTTTGGAAACCTTTATTTTAGCTGGATCCATTCTATGGAACACAGATCTGTTAACTGGCTGCTATTTATTTTCCATTTAAAACTGATCCAGTAGCGAAAAATGGATCCTTTACAAATGAAAGAAAATTGGATGGCCAAATAGCAATCAGTTACCGGATCCGTTCTCCATAGACTCACATTAAAAAAAAAAGCACAGATCCTTTATTAATTACTTTTTTCAAAATGGACAAAAATATTGTGCCCGAACAACTTTTTTTGCAGCTGTATTCGTTCTAACGGATGATTACTAGATATGTGAACTTAAGAGTAACATCATTGTTTCTATTAAAACACACATGGACTATGTGTTTAAATCATGAACATATAGATTCCTCCAAAGCAAGAGAAATTCCTTTATATGGGAGATAACCCCCTCCGCCCCCGGTAAATCAGTATTTTTTTAATGGAGTACTTGAAAATAGCTTTTCTAAAAAGACAGCCCCCTAACATTTCTTCAATCCTGATGTTCGATAACACAAATGTGACAGCAATTTATTTCTTTTTTTGAATGGCTGTATAAATTGAACCTTGCTATTGCTATTTCTGACCGTAGTGCCACATATAAGAAAGTCTCCTCTTAAAGTAGCTGAATATTAGGGGACTGCTATCTATGCCACACATACAACTTTAAAGGCCTCCATAAACAACAACATGTGGTTAGGAGAGATGTTGATCTGATCTGAGATGGATGTCTTCTGAACAATCAGTAGAAGCAGTACTTGACTGACAGCTATGTAATGTGTATGTCCAGTTTAGGCGGGGTCAGACTAGTGTAAGGCATGGGATGGGAGAGCATCAGATGCAATATGCCGATTACCCTTGGCTCAGGCTCTGCTGCGAGTGTGACAGAGTGTCACTATACTGTGCTAGGATCTTGAGATCTGATCACAGGTGCGGAGGAGAGAGAGAAATTAATCTCCATCTCCTCCATTGCCTGTCAACGCATATATATCACTCTGCACTCGGATGTCATCAGTGCAGTGGGGTGTTTCACTTACACCCATAGATTTGTATTTGTGCGATTGAGACGAGACTCGCTGACAAACACAGCATGCTGAGATCTTTTTCCAATTAGGGCTGAGGAAAAAATGATCGATCTGAGCAGCAGCAGTGTGACTCTGTGATTTTATACTAGGTTTATTTATGTACAATTAAATCAAACTTGTGTGAAATAAGGACTTGGCGTATAAACTCACTTGTGAAGTATTAAAGTGTTTAAGGAGCTTGTGGCCTTATGAGATATTAATATTTTTTATACTTTACAAATGTAGCTGAAATGAACTAATGACAGCATAGTGCCAAATATTTTACTCTTACCTGTGTCTTTTTCCTCTGGGTATACTGAACCGTGCTCTGGACTTTGTTTATAAAAGGGTGAATACTTGGGGGTTCTTGGCGTGGAGCCCAAACTTCTGTGGTAGTTCATGGCCTGTTCCCATTGTTTGGGAGACCCCCGTTGCTTTGGAGACCACGGTTGCTGAGATTCCCAGTATCCATTTGGGTTGGGACTTGAGTTGTAATGTTGAGGGCTCCAGTATCTCTGAGAGGGTGACTGGTCTCTCCTCTGCCAGCTCTGCTGGGGTGAGCGCCAAGATTTTGTTGACGACCTATCTCTCTGAGGCTTGTGTGAGGTATGGTGGCATACCCAAATGGTCACTACTCTGCCAACTCTTTGGGGCAGCGCTCCAGGCATTTGGTGACGACCTATCTCTCTGAGGTGTTGTGCAGTATGGTGACATACCCCTTTTTTGATTTCCAATGATTGAGAGTGGCCTCCTTTGTTGTGACATGGCATATGCTTTCTCTGTAGGAGGCAAATACAATACAAAATTAAGAAATTATAAAGATCGGAAAAAGGGAATGTAAAAGAAAATATCCAAGAATATTTGATGTAGGATAGAAAAGTGAATTACAGTTGTCAAGTCATGATGGGTATTATTACAGACCTGAGATCACAGATATATGGCCTTATGTCCATGGCTGTGTTGATCATCTAATCCTAGTAAATTTTCCAGTTCTATTTATTACATTACCTATTTTGAGATAATTACCGGTAGGTGTAATAATGCCCCACCACTACCACGAGGAGAGATACAGAAGAATACAGCTCCTATGAAAGTTAATAAGTCTTTACCAAGTCTTCTGTAGTGGTGGCTCCAGACTGTATGAATTTTATGGCAACCTAATGCCTCTGCATACATTTTTGGGAGGCACAGTGGCTCAGTGGTTAGCACTGTAGCCTTGCAGCGCTGAGGTCCTGGGTTCAATTCACACCAAGGAATTGCAAGGAGTTTGTATGTTCTCCCCGTTTGTATGTTCTCCCCGTGTTTGCGTGGGTTTCCTCCGGGCACTCCGGTTTCCTCCCACATTGCAAAGACATACTGACATGATGTTTAGATTGTGAGCCTCAATGGGGACGTAAAGTGCTATGGAATTAATAGTGCTATATAAATGAATAAATATTATATTGTTATATAATGGGATAATATTTGCAGTGCCAGGAAGAAATCACCAAACAGTGTGGGGCGTAGGCTGTAGGTACTGGCTTCTCTGTATGAGAATAGAGTCGACCCCTAGTGAAGTTAGCTGCTGATGGGATATTAATATGATCTGAGAAATAACACTGAGAATAAATAGGAGTAATAGGCTAATTGTGATTATCTACAAAATGCTATTTACTATCTAAGGACAGCAGTACAGTCGTAGCCAAACGTTTTGAGACTGACGCAAACATTAGTTTTCAGTGTTGTTATATCTTAGGCCCCTTTCACATCAGTGTCTTTTGCTGATTTGCAGCAGATCCGGCAGATTTACTGCATCTGCTGCGTAACGGCTGCACTTGCGGCCGACTTGCGGCAAGCCCCATTCGTTCTCTATGGGACTTGCAGAAGGTGCAGTAAAGGTGGTTTTTGCCGCGATCTGGCACTTTGCAGCACTTGTGGCAGGTCAAAAAACGCTGATGTGAAAGAGGCCTTAGTCAGATGTTTCTCTGGTTACTGAAGTAAAGTTATAAAGATTTCATAAGTCTTATACATTTTTTATGACAAATACATCAAGTATATACAAATATTCAATATTTCCAGTGTTAACCCTTATTTACAAGATTTCTGCAATTCCTCCTGACATACTGGACATGAGCTTCTGGGCCAAATCCTGACTGATGAGTGCTTAGATTTATCATAATTTATGTTTTATGAGCTAGACCACTTTCTTTAGTCTAGTTTCACCCTTGCGTTCAGGTGTTATCAGGCTGAAAACACCTTTGACCACATCCGGGTCTGTTTGTGCAACTGTATGCAACCACAATGGTATTAAGCCTTATCTGAGTATTGGATCAGGCAAAATTGCACTGCGGTTGCATCCGTTTTTGTTGTCTGATCTGTCGGAAAGTTAAAACTTCACATAGAACACGCCTAATGGGAGGATGTTGGGAGAGGCTTTGGGCATGATGAGTGTAAAAGCTGAAGCCTCTAGCCGGATCAGGTCCATTGAAGCTTTTTGGCCGCAACGCACTGCATCCAATGACATCAGGTTGTTTTAACGAGATGCAAAATTGCACCTTTGTGCATTTGAGGAGGAGGTCAAAAGGATGCATTTGTTAGTATCAGGTGGAAACCTTATACCACCGCATGTACCTGCATCCCATTCTAAGTCTATAGAGACAGGCCTGATCAGGAAGCATCAGGTTTCGGTCAGATGCATCAGGTTTCGGCCAGATTACAGCGCTGGCTAGAAAAATGCAAGTCTGAAATCACCCTTAGATGAAAAGGAACCCACACATAAATAGTCTAAGGATGCTTTACTGTTGGCATGACACACGACTCATGGTAGCGCCCACCTTTTTTTCTCCAAACAATTATTTTTCGTTTGTCCTAACGAGTATGAAGAGGACTTGATCAGAAGAAATAATTTTGCAGGATGTAAAGGGATTGAACTGTAGAGGACAGGGGTACAGCTATTTTCTCTCATGAAAGCCTCTTTAGACTTCTTAGACCGGATTCACACCACTGTATTTCAGGTCCAGGACAGACCCGGATCCAAATATGTCTCCCATGGATCCCTACGGTGCTGGATTGGCCTTATTTGGCCTCCGGTTTGGGGCTTTTCCGGGAGGATCCGGTTTTGTCCGATTTTTGCATCTGCAGCATTTTTTGTGTCCAATGCAAAAATCAGACAAAACCGGATCCTGGGAGTCTATGGGCATTGGATCGCCCCGAATCTGACAAAAAAACGGGACTGGTTCCCGGATCCATGGTACTGAAGACCATCGGCTGTTAAAAGCAGCCGCACTCATTCAACATCATGGACAGAGCTCCATGGCTGAAATTTCAGCACCGCAGGCCAACTCCCCTGCTTTCGCTGTGCTGTAATTTCAGCACTAGACAGCGGCAGAAACGAATCCGGCAAAAGCAGAATCAGAGGGCAGTTCTGCTAGTCCGGGGCTGTCAGGTTGTGTCCGGTGGATCCTGCAAAACACCGGACACAACTAGACAACCGAAAATCATGGTGTGAAGCCGGCTTTGGGACATCTCAAAGAATGATTGTCTGGATAAGAAGGGTGAACACTACTACAAGTCCTGTCATGTCAACAGTAAACTGAGACTATTCTTGTCTGGGATTGCTTTTCAGTAAAGGGAGTAGAGTCTCTTGCAATAAATAATGTTAAAAAATAAGGGTCATCAATATAAATATTGACTCTTTGAATAAACTTGGTATATTTGTCAGTAAAAGTATACAAACGTATTGAATGCTGACTATTGTATTTCTGTAACTGTAGAAATGTCTGACCTAAAAGATCTAAAAACAGAAACAATGAAGCAGCAAACTGTGAAAACCAAAATTTGTGACAGTGTCAAAATTTTTGGCCACAACTGTACAATGTCCATAAACTAATCCATGGTCTAGATCACTTACCTTGAGTCAGGGGACTTCTCTTCACAACTATCCAATGTATAAATGTGGCTGCTGTCTTCTGCACCCTACTTATATCTATTAGGAAGGAGACGCCTTCTACCAATTGCCTGTAAAGTGGAGTATAAACAATCATGCATTCGAGGTGCCTTAAGTAGATTTGTCTTTTGTAAGGACAGTGCCACTTTCCCTTTGTTTCGGACCCCCTCCTGGTTTTGGTTTACAAAATAAGGATGAACTATTCATATGTGATAAAACCAAAAGGTGAATACAAACAGAATGATTGTCAACTGATACCACAAAATTGTAATGATTTGTATACACTGAGAGTTCAGTTTCACATGGATTTAGGGGCAGATTCTACTATAAAATCCCTTTGGAAAAGTAATTAGAAAACTTTCAACAAAGCCCCCGTCACACTAAGCGAGATCGCTGCTAAGTCACAAATTTGGTGACGCATCAGCGACCTCGCCAGCGATCTCATTATGTTTGACACTTAGCAGCGACCAGGCCCCCGCTGTGAGATCGCTGTTCGTGTCAGAGTCACCTGGACCATTTTTTGATCGTTGGGGTCCCGCTTGGCAGCATGCATCAGTGTGTTTGACAGGGACAACGACCAACAAGTTCAATACTACAGGTCTGAGAAACAGGGTCCCAACGACCTCCGTATCATTCCGGATCGTTGTTGCGTCACTGGTGAGATCTGACTGTTTGACATCTCACCAGCGATCCCAACAGTGACACAACAGCGATCCTTACCAGGTCGTATCACTGTTTGGATCGCTGGTGCGTCGCCAAGTGTGACGGTACCCAAAGGCTACTCTTGATTTTCTTTATTTCATTGGGAAAACACCACAATAGTGCACAACGTCCTGTTTTTTCCTCCATGGGTTAAAAGAAACATCATGTCAATTCTTGTACATTTCTGCCTAAAAAAATGCTACAACTAAAGCAAAAAAAAAATTTACAAATAAACATCAAAAATTTTTTTTCATGTCGTTTCTAGACATGGATTTTCTGCTAGTAAAAATCGACATAAAAAACTTATTTTTGTTACATATTTTTGGAAGAAATCTTTTTCAGGAATTCCTGTACTTTTTTATGAGATTTTCAGATCTGTCAGTTTTTAAAGCACTTTTTTTTAATGCAGCTTTTCGCAGTATTTGAACAGGGACAAGTTTGAAACGGATTCCAAGAGGAATCTGCATCAAATAAGTGATGTCACTTCTATTTTTTGTGACCAAAGGTTTCAAACCTTCCTTGGAATAACCTGCAAAGAACACCCATGAACAGCAATGTGGAGCATTGGGGTTTCCATTGACATCAATAGGAAGAGTAGCCACAGATTATATGAAGCAGTTTTTGAAGAGTATTTTGAAGAAGATTTTCCTCAAAATTCACATAAACAATGTGTGGACATATTCTGATGTGCTGAGAGCCGTCATTCTGTAGCCAGTGTGGAATTCCTGTAAGGTTGGACAGATATCTGTCTGGGATGATTTAGTGAATCCTGCCTTGAGCAGAGGGTTGGACCAGATGACCCAGGAGGTGCCTTTCAACTCTACCATCCAAAGCCTAATGCTTGGTGAGTTCAGATACATAGTTTTGGCCATGACTATTTTTCTTTAATACACATAATGCAAATATTTTTTGTACTATGGAAAATTGTGAAGGCCTTTGTAATAACAATATTCTGAATTCCTCCATAGGCTCCATTATAAAGAAAAAAAAACGCTGCAATAGGGGATTGCTATTCACACAATCCACTAGTGCAGCGCTTTTCCAGCCTGTGAGTACTCACAGGATGTGATGTCACACAGGAAAAACAGGAACTGGAAATTCCACCATTTTGGAATTTTCTGTTCCTGTTCCCATGTGAGATGTATGTGTGTGTATATGTGTGTGGGGGGTGTATAGGGTGTAAAAAAAAAAAAAAAAACCCTATCTTCAAGTGTCTCAGGATGTGAAAGGTGAAGTCCGCTCCCGAGATCAACTTTGGTTCTCCGTCGCTAGATTCTCTATCAGCTGACTCAGTCTGCTGGCTGGCGTGCACATCAGCTGATCTGTTTGCTGGTCAGCTGACAGAATCAGGTGATCGGTTCTCTGCCGCCGGATTCTGTCAGCTGATCTTGGGACAGGTTTGGACTCATCGCTGGATGGTCATGGACTACGTTGGAGGGAATTGGTGGGTATTTAATAAAATAGTGAACAAGGTGTCTTATTTATTTATTTTTTTAAATAATTTTTTTCTGATGTCTTTCTTTTTTTAAAACTCTTTCACTATTGCTAATTGGCCGTCTATCAAACTGACGGCTGACATTAGCAGTAGGGGCTTGGTGTTAGCTGGCAAAAATAGCTGTCCCCTACCCCATTATTACCCAGTCTGCCACCTCTACACGACAGCTGGAGATGCGGGATAACCGCCAGTTTCGGCGTCTCTCATGGAGGTGCCAATTCTGGGGTGGCTGCGATTCTCAGCGTTGGGGCCCACAATGGTTGGGCTTTACCACGCTGAGAATTACAGCCCCACCTTTGCTGGCAATAGAAAATACACCGAAGCCCACGTCTTTTTTTTTTTTTTTTTTTTTTTTTTTTTTTTAGTTATTTAGATAAATACAGGCCTGTATTTTTCATTGCCAGCAAAGGTAACACTAGGCAGCGGGGGTTGGCAGACAGCATCTGCTTGGGTTACTTTTAGGTTAGCTTTTAGCTGGCAATAAAAAATATGGCGAAGCCCATACCATTTTTTTTTAGTTATTTAGTTTAAATAACTTAAAAAAAAGATCTACCCTGAGAATAAAAGGAAATTACGTCAGGGCCCTTTTTTTCTCAACTATATTTATCACTGTCTTTTTAGTACTTAATGCCTCAAAAAAATGGACCTAGTTTTTTTTTTTTTAAACCAATAAATTTTTATTTTAATGATTAGCATGGACTTATGGTAAATAGTAACATCCATTATGCAATAAGGAGATCAGATAAAACATGCTAGGGGAGGGAGGGCGGGAAAGGAAAAAAAAAAGGGGGGTTAGTGTCTTAGTCGTCGCAGCCTGGAGAGAAGTGAGACGCTGTTCAAGCCAGAGTAGAGCTGCAAGTGGTCTAACGATGAGCGTGATAAGGGGAGGCGACCCATGGATCCCACCATGCTAAAACGTTTTTTTCTAGCCAGGTCATGGGCCATGAGCTCCTCGTGGCTATGATGCAGTGCCTGGCTATGCATTGCCTACTGGTTATAAGAATATTAGTCACGATAGGTCGGAGCATCTTCGGAATCTCCTCCATGCCCAGACCGAGCAAAGCCACTGGTGCAGTGAGAGTGATTGGGAGCCCGGTCACCCGCGCCACAACCCCCTCCACCCCAACCAGAACCGTTGTAGCTCGGGACAATCCCACCATACATGTTCCATGGACCCTACTTGGTTACACTGCTTCCAACACAGATTGGAGGAGGACCTACCGAATTTGGCGAGCTTGGTGGGGCAAATGTACCAATTTAAGTGTTTTTTTTCGCCTGCTCAAGGTGGTTAACGCAGGAAGTGAATCTGGAGGCATGGGACACTGCAAGCTGCCAAGAATCAGGAGGAGCCAAGAATGCAAGCCGAGACTCCCAAGCCAGCATGTATGGGAGCTTGACAAAAACTGGTGGGCTGAAAAGGGTCCTGTATAGAATCGAGATTCCATGCAGGAGAGGACCTTCAGATTTAAAAAGGCGTTGTAGCGGGTTGTCCAGCCCCGTAACTTCCAATGTGAGGGGCCCAGAGACATCCAATAAATGGCGAATCTGAAGGTATTGGTAAAACAAGTTGTTTGGCAAGCCAAACTTATGGTGTAAGAATTCAAAGGATCCAAGTTTTGAGTCAACAAATATGTCAACAAAGTGGCCACGCCCCTGAGCACCCATCTCGAAAGTGACAGGTCCTCAACCAGTACTTCCAAAGCCCATAAAGGAATGTCTCGTATGAGAAAAGAGAAGTGAGTCCTGCTTACCGCTGCCCATACCTTGAGGAGAGAGGTCATAGAATGTAGAGGAGGGGGTGGAGTCACCGCTTGAACCAGGGAAGCCTCTAGGAGGAGTTTTGGAGAGTTCCTGGGGGGAGAAGTACGTTTCAATGCCTAGCCAGGTATACTGAGAGGGATTGCCGTCCCACCAAAGTTTGGCCAGCTCCAGCAGAGCCGCTAAATGGTAGGAGCGCAAATCAGGGACTCTCAAACGCCCCCCCGACCGGCAGAGACATAATTTTATGGGGAACCCTAGGGGATTTGTTGTTCCAGATGAAAGAGTTCATGACCCTTTGAAAAGAAGAGATGTATCTGCTGGGGAAATGGAGAGGAAGGTTTCTGAAAAGGTATAGGATCTTGGGTAGCATGAGCATTTTCACCACATGGATTCTGGCTATCCATGATAGTGATGTCACAGGGAAGCTGTCAATGAGGGCCCTGATCTCACGAAGGAGTGAGTTGCTATTATAGCGTATGATGTTGCGGAGATGGGTAATCTGAATCCCCAAGTAGGTGAATCCCGTGGGGGCCCACTTGAAGGAGTAGTTGGTTTGTAGGAGCGTAGCCACCTCAGGCGTCAGGTTCAAGGAAAATATAGAGGATTTGGCCAGGTTAAGACGGTACAGGGAAGCATTTGCGAAGTCAGATAAAATAGAGATAAGCTCAGGCAGGGATTCCTCAACAGACATGCAGGTCACAATCATGTCGTCTGCGTATAAACCTATTTTGTGGGGCCTGTCTCCCACCTGAACCCCAGAGATTTTCGTATTATTTCTAATGATGGAAGCCAAAGGCTCCATAACCAAGACAAAAATCAGCGGGGAGAGTGGACATCCCTGACGAGTGCCATTGGAAATCTCGAAAGAGGGCGACAAAAAGACCAAGGCAAGGACCGAGGCCGATGGAGACAAGTACAGGGCTAATATAGCTCTGACTATTGGGCCCTCCAGGCCAAACCTACGGAGAACCTCGGTCACGTATCCCCAGTGCACCCTGTCAAAGGCCTTTTCCACATCCAGCAACAGAAATGCACTGGGGATGCCCCCCCCTCTCCACCACATCAAGGAGGTCCACAATCCTACGAGTGCCATCTCTGGTCTGGCGGCCGGGAACAAGCCCCACCTGGTCAGGATCCACTAGAGAGGGTAAAACCTCTTGCAGCCTGGATGCCACGATCCTTGCGTAAAGCTTGGTGTCGCAATTCAGGAGGGCAATTGGCCTATAGTCACCCAGGTTAGTCAAGGACTTTCCCGGTTTTGGGAGAGTGACGATAGTAGCTTCCAGGCCCTCCCTCTTGATTGAACCTGTTGTCTGCCAGCGGGAAAAGAGGCGAAGAAGATAAGGAGATAGGATAGAGGAGAATTGCGAGTAGTAGGAGAAGGAGAATCCGTCAGGGCTAGGAGCAGAGTGTTTAGCAGCTTTTGTGATGGACAATTTAACTTCAGTCAGGGTGAAAGGGGCGTTTAGTGCGGAGAGCTGGTCCGCCGTCACTTTCGGTAGGGATGCACCGTCTAGAAAGTTGGCTATAGACGAAAGGGGTGGGATGGGGAGTCAGGGGATCATTGATCAAATTATATAAGGAGGAGTAGTAAGAGCCAAATTCTGCCGCTATGTCCACAGGGTTAGTCACCCGAGAGCCGTCCTTTCTCAGCAGAAAAGAGATTTTAGAGCGGATCTCAGTGCGCCTGACTCTTTTAGCCAGCAGTGCTCCCGCTCTGTCGCCCAAGGCGTAGTATTTGTCCCTAGATTTTTTGAGATGCTTTTCCACCCTCACCTGTAGTAGAGATCGTAAGATGTGTCTAGCATGCGTTCGGTCCTCCATACCCCTGACGGAGGGGGACAATTTGTACAGTCGTTCCAGTGTTTGTAACGTACTAGTCGCTTTCTCCACATCTGCCTGGTGTTTTCGTTTGGATAGTGCTGCCAGTTTAATGAGGAAACCACGCATAACGGCTTTATGGGCAAACCATAGAGTGTCATCTGCCACTTCTGGGGAGTCATTACATTAAAAAAATTTGGTTAGTTGTTTCTGGAGGGTTTCAAAATTGGTGGCGTCTGCCAGAAGATATTCATTTATTTTCCACCTGCCAGGCGGGCGTATGACCTTAATATCCGCAATCTTGATGGAGACCGGGGGTGGTCAGACCATGATATGCTCCCAATCTCAGCAGAGATACACTGAGGGAGCAAAGCATCATCAACCAAAATATAGTCCAGTCTGCTGAGGGAACGAAACCTGGGCGACAAGTATGTGAAGTCCCTCTCCAAACCATGTAGGTATCTCCAGACATCATGTAGATGCTGGTCCCCTATCAAGGGCCCATTTCCGATCTGGAGTGGAGAGGGCCAGAGCAGTCCAGAGCCTTGGACATAGGAACGTTAAAATCACCAGTTATCACCCTGTTCCGACCCGCAGCAGAATGGAGTACCTCGAAAAACTTCAGTAGAAATTTGAGTTGCCCTTCATTTGGGCCGTATAGGGAAACTATAGTAAAGGGGATCTCATTGATCGAGCAGATTACAATGATATACCTGCCCCCAGGATCTTTTATTACTTTTTCCAGGTGAAATGCCACAGATCTGGAGAACAGAATCCCCACCCCCCGCTTTTTTTTACCTCATTGCTTGCATTAAACTGAAAGGGGTAGTATGGCGAGGACATTCTCGGCTCATCCCGCGGCAGCAGGTGGGTCTCTTGAAGACATCACATCACACTTGGTTCGAAGCAACTGGCGCCATGTCAGGGATCTCTTTGTGGGGGAATTTAAGCCGTTAACGTTGATGGACAACACAGAGATGCTCATGGGCCAATCGGTAGGTCACTCCTCCTGCAAACTAAAAGACACTTAAGTATGCTGCTACAGGCACTCAGACTGGTGAGTAAGGGGTAGAGGAAGGAGGGGAGATAAAAGAGAAAAAAGGGGGGCGAGTAAACAGACAAATCCCCCACAAACAAGTAACAAATAATCAAAATGTCAAAAAACAGGGTCTGCCTTGGGGGAGCCTCGGCAGAGTAAGAGTATACAAAAAACACTCCTGGGGGGTAGGACACCAATGTACCCAAGGGGACAAATTGGAGTCCAAAAAAGAGGAGCTGAGGAGGAAAAGGAAAATTAAACCAGTCACGGCCCTTTCTTTAAAGCCAAAATCCCCGTTCCCTCAGGTCGCATCTTTTGTGGTAGCATTGCTTGCAGGGGTGCGATCACGGTCCGCCCTCGGAGAAGGCAGATTGCTGGAGGACACTAGGTTCCACGATCTTAGCGCCTTGCGGAGTTGTGAGAGGGATGAGAAGGACTGTCTGGATCCCTTGTATCTGAAATTCAGGGCTACCGGTGTTCCCCAGGAGTACATGATGCCCTTGTCCCTGAGAACCTGGCAGCAAGGTCCGAATTCCCTGCGGCGTGCGAGAGTGCCAGAGAAAGGTCAGGATACACTGAAAGACCCTCAAAGGGATCCGGGAGGTGGGGGGATCTCCTCATAGCCTGCAAAAGCATGTCTCTAATACCTGGGCGGATCAGGAGCACAAGCACCTCTCTCGGATCTCCTTGGGCAGATGAGACGGTTTAGGGATCCTGTAGGCCTTTTCCATGGCCAGATCAGCCCTGGGTACATCAGGCAAGGCAGCAGCAAGAAAATCAGACACAGTCGCAACAAGATCCACGTCCTCCACAGATTCAGTCAGGCCCCTGAGTTTGAAGTTGTTCTTGCGCAATTTATCTTCTAAGTGACAAAGCGTTGTGTTAACTGATCCCATTTCTTTATCTAGATCAGTGTAGCTATCATTATGGGCTGAGGAGAATTCCGCCATCTTAGATTCAAGATGTGAGGTACGCTCACCTAGTGCTGCTATGTCCTCCCACAGTTCCCCCACCAGACCCTTCATGTCCTCAAAAAGGGAACGCTGCATGGAGCCAGGAGGGATTTAAAGTACCCCCGAGAAGCCGGAGCGTCATCCCGTCCTTGTGCACCTCTCCCCCGGGGCGAGCGGGGGCTAGAGGAGATTGCCTTGGGCTGTGAGAGGCCGGCGCCAACTTAGCTGTAGGTGTGCGGTGCCCCTCGGCTGCAAAGAAGTCTGTCACCTTGGGGTCTTTGGTCCGACATCGGGGCATCGCCTAAGGATCCAGAGGGAGCCCCACTACACTGGAGCCACAGATGGGTGCGGGGAAGCCGATAATTCGCCGTTTACATGGGCCATGCAGGAGAGCTCCTCTAACACGCGTCCGGCGCCATCGGCTGTAGGACACGCCCCAATGGACCTAGTTTTGCTGCTGAAAATTCATCAGAAAAGATCCTCAAAAAAGGCAGCAAAACATGTATGAATGTAACCTTACAAGTCTTTGATTGTTGTTTTTTTTTTTTGAGTTCTTTCATTTTTTTTCTATAAACTTTATGGGAAACCAAAGCCTAAAATGTATGGTAACAATTTGTGAACATAAAAAAATGCCATACATAGGGTTGGGGAATGGGGGTAGGTAAGAAGGGGGTGCCAAAAATGGTAAAAATAGACAAATGCAATAGTGTGGCTTATACTTTGCTACAGTGTTTTGGGGTTTTTTTTTTTTACCAAAAGTGCCAGGGAAAAAATGGATCAATGAGAAGCACAATAAGTTGGTCCAATGCCCTAGATTCCCCACCAATCAGCTGGTACCACTGAGCACTTCTGGAGTCATTCATATTTTTCTTTAAGCCTCATTCAAATCTTCAGCCCGCATGCAAATATATTGTTTCTGACTAGCCAATAAAGGTATCACTCCTAAAATACTTTTCTCATTTTTTGGGAATAAGTATTTACATTGAATTTTTCTGGCTAACACGGTACCACAATATTATTTTGTATTGTACCTTGTATTTTTTTACGTAATTTATCTGTTCGTGTCCTATCAGGTTGTAATCTTGTTGCGTCCTTTTATGAACTGAGTGTCTACAATTAAAAGAAAAAACTAAACATGTCCATTTGTGACTCCCCAATCAACTTGCCTATTTACTGCAATGGGTCTGTGATACAAAATAGGACACTAATGCCATCTGTGCATTATTAAAGAGTAGGGGAAGCCTAGAAGTCCTCATAGTGCGGAGAAATGTAGTAGGACATGCCAACTATTCACATGAATTGCAAACAATGTAGGTTACGTTCACATGTTCAGTTCTTTTAACAAATATATATGAAAGTTCAGCTCACCATATGTCACCTTTCCACACCGTTCATGATTGAGGGTGCCTACATGCACCTGAAATGCATAGCCCTGTCTAACACCGATCATGAATAAACCTGCTATGTAGTTGCATTTAACGTATCCTGCTATAAACCAACGTTAATGAGAACCTGGATTCTTTCTTTCTTTCTTTTTTTTCAGTTTTTGGATGAAATATACAGAAGTGCTGACCGTGTTTCTATTATACTGTTCCTCTTACTGTTCCCCTCCTGTGTTTGGCAAAATACTGATATAAAATACTGACTAAATACACACATGTGAAGTGGCCTGATGGAATGAAGCACGATCACCACTTCTGTATTTTTCATCCACTCCTGGTTTAACTACAAAAACTCATTTTACTGTTCTGAACATGTACAAGTAGCTTTCTGTATAAAACACGTATATGAAAAAACTGACTTTTTTCCATTAGTGATCAGTTTTTCTCCAATGTAGATTGAAGAATTAAATTACAAAGTTTCTCCTATACTTTGAATGTTAAATATGTACAGTATATAGATGCCATCTGTGTGTTGTATGTGTGTTTCATAGACCCATAGGCTTGCATTGGCTTTTGGTAAAAAACGGATATGTTTCGGTTTGCACAGACACACCGGCCCAGTAGAAACACAAATATGTGAGCATGATCATAGGTTATAATGGGTACATGTGTTATCTGTGAAACATATGGATACCGCACGTATCAGAAACATGGACATGTGAAAAGGTCTAAAGCCCCTGTTACACGGGGCGACATCGCCGCCCATTACGGAGGCGACGTGGGGGCGTGGCCTATCGCCGACGTCATTGCCCCTACGTCGCCTCATTGGATGTTCGGCAGCAGTTTTTGAAAACTACTATGAAGGCAGGGACATAGCTACAACAGCAGTAGTATTTATTCATTTATATAGCGCTGTTAATTCCATAACGCTTAACATACATTTTCAACACTGTTCCTATTGGGGTCACAATCTAAACATGCTAGCAGTAAGTCTTTGGAGTGTTGGGGTTGCAATCACACCCAGGCCCTGGAGCCCTAGGAGGGCCCCAAAAGTCCCTTTGACCTATAGTAAAAGACTAATGCTTTTAAAGATTGAAATAATAGGGGGCCCACTGGAGCTTTTGCATCGGGGCCCTTGAGCTTCAAGTTACACCATTGACTGTAGGACTTTCGATGAAGAGAAATATAATGTACAAAATCAGTAAGTAAAATTCTTTGAGGAACTTCTAACAATCTGATACTTCTAGTGCTAGTTTTTATATATCAAATAATTTTATTCGCTTTTCTTATTTTGATACGAATAAAAAGTTTTTGAGATAGACACATCACATAAAATTGTAGCAAGACCACAAGGAGGCATCACAGTCCAATATTTTGCCCTTTTTAATTTGTAAAATTTACAAAGGGGGAGCGCTGATCTTTAAAACAGTTAAAGCTGAAATTGATGACTGTTTCATTTAGGGATTGAATACGCCATAACTGAAAAAAAAAAGTGCCAAAATGAACCTACTTTTTGGAGATCTCGGCAGATTTTTGTGGGAATTCTCTTAAATAAAATATCTACAGGTAGATGTTCTGCTATTGGGAAATCCCTTTAATAGCAACCTTTGCATAAATTTGAATGATCAGAATTGCTTGAAGGAACCTCCCGAATTTCAATTTCTCTCTATTGTCCTGCTAATCTGCAGACTAGGAGCTGCTACCTGCAGAGGTGACAACTGTCTGTCCTCAGATAACTTCTGACTGCTAAATCTACATGTGTGAAGTGCATTAGTGGTGAATACCATGGTTCTGTTTTTAGTAGTTGTGTTAGTCTGGCTCACACTACGTTTTTGTCCTGTTCGTTTGGATCCTGTTTTTTGCAGGATCCAACGAACAGGAACGGACAGCACTGGATCGGCACCTTCAGATGCTTTTTCTGTGTCCGGTCTGGTATCCGGACACAGAAAGAGCAGCGGTGAGCCGAAGACGCTGTCAGCGCTGTGTGACAAGTGCTGTGTAATATCACTTTAGCAGTGTATCTATATACACTGCTAAAATGATATTAAATAAAGGGATGATTAAAAATAAAAAATAATAAATTCTCACCTTCCGACGACTTCTGAGTGTCCCACGCGGAATCTCCGACATTTGAGGAACTTGCATGATGTCACTGGGAGGGGCAGGGCAACACGATCACATGACCGCATCAGCACCAATTAATACCCACGCTGATGTGATCATGTGATCGGGTTGCCCCGCCCCTCCATGTGACATCATGCAAGGTCCTTGAATGGCTGGGAGATTCAGCGCGGGACACCCGTGGTCGTCGGTGAGAATTAATGATTTTTTATTTTAAACCATCCCTTTATTATTAATATCACTTTAGCAGTGTATATAGATGTACTGCTTGTTAGAGAATAGCTGCATTATGTTGTTCTGAACAGCCATTTTGTATATAGTTGATATTGAGTATACAGGGATATGAAGTTAGAAAATAGACCAAAAAGATTATTAAAAATGATCTCAGAGTGATTAGCCAGCAGAGAGAAGCTAATTAGATCTGTTCTATGCACTCAAAAGCTTATGAAGAGTAGATGGTGTATTTTTTGTGGTGAGATGTAGGGAGATCGGCAAAACAGTAATCCAGGTCATTTGAAACAGACCTTATTATTTGTCAATGTTTGAGTTGTGTGCATTTTCTAAAAGCTATAATGAGAGTAATATGTATAGATAAGCTTAAGTACAGAACCAGGGGCGGAACTACCATGGTGCAGCTGCACCAGGGCCCCGACCGGCTAGGGGGCCCCTTCAAGCCTGGAGGAGACCCCCAGCTGACCCCCGCAAGTCGCCGTCAAAGGAGAGGAGGGTCAGGCTAGGGAAGCAGAGAGCTTCCTGCTTCCCTAGCCTGATCCCGCCCCTCCCCTCTGCCCCTCCGGCTCCTACATGCGTCCAGCGCGGCTCACCAGGTAGGAGAGCACTGCGGCTCCCAGCAGCACCCCCCCCGGGCCGCGCCGACGGCCAGCAGCATACCATAAACCCCCTAATTCCCCCCCCCGGCCCTCTCCTGCACCAGGGCCCCGGGGGTGACGGTCCGCCCCTGTACAGAACTATAGCTTGTAATGTAATTAGTAGTGATGATCTCATACTGAACTTTTGCTCTCGCTTCATTCTTACATACACACACCTCTATGAAGTCATCTTTAACGCCTGTTTTTCAAAAGGTAGCCTCCTAGTTTTAGCTATGTCTAAAAAAGGCCTCATGATATAGTTCGGGACCAGACTGCAATGCCAGCATCGTGATACCATCTTGAGTCTGGACACCTGCGTGTGTCATCATGCTTTGTATCCTGTATCCTATCTGCTTTGTCGCATTCTCTATAATAAACCCAGCCCCTGCTTTAGAATAATTGTCTACAGAGTTTTCTCGGACTTTGGTAATTAACGGACAAGGACTTTATATCACTGCTAAAGTGACATTACACAGATTTAGCATGGGTACAGAGCAGTGCTCCTGTTCTGGGCATGCTCTGTATCCTGGCACCGGATCTGGGAAACGATTCTGTTGTTTCCCGGATCCAGTGCCATAGGCCCCCATGTTAAGTGTGCCGGACAGGACAGGATTCGTTTCTGTCCTGTTTTGTCACCAGAGCCCAAAAACGCTGCAGGACCGGTGAAAAACAGAATAGAAACGAATCCTGCACTGGATTCACAAAACCGGATGGCCAAATAGTGCCAATCCGGTACCATAGGGATGTATGGGGGCAAAAACGATCCTGTTCTTTTCTGGTCATCATAATGGGAGACCCAGACAATGGGGTTAAGGGCACTGCCCTCCGGAGGCCACACTAGGTACTACAAGTTTGTAGACACCGCCCCCTCCGCTTATAAACCCCTACCGCAGGGAATATCCTCAGTTTTTAACTTAGTGTGCTCGGAGGTATCACACGCTTTGCTTGCACTTCACTGCATTCTCACTACTTACGTGATGGCGTCTGAAGACAAGGTAATATGGTCCCTGTCGGGGACCTTCGGCAGTCTCCCTGCTCACCCTTAGGGAACACGCAGGTCGAGGTACCGGAGGGCCTAGAGCCTGGACACTTTGTGTTCTCCCGGTACGCTGTCGCACTCCTTCCCATCCCTGTTTGGGGGCTCTGGAAAGTGGGAGACTGGAGCCTTGCACAGCTCCGCTCCGTCCGAGGCCTTCCTAAATGGTGCTTACAGACCGGACTGGAGCCAGCCCAGTCCGAGGCCTCCCTAAATGGTGCTTACAGACCGGACTGGTGCTGCACCCCCGTCCGAGGCCTCCCTAAATGGTGCTTACAGACCGGACCGGCACTGAGGCACCTTGTGTGTCTCCGGTGTGCCTGGGGGTAGTGTCGGCACTATATGTGTTGGGACACTCAGACCGCGCGCAACCCTCGGGTCCGCGGTTCTGGCGGTGGACCCCGTGCTGGGGCCACTCTGGCTGACCGCCCTGTGTCTCACAGGGGCTGCGGCTGTCGGCTCCAGACTTTGTCTGCAGCCTTAGTATTGTGTTTTGTGTCACGGTACTTTCCCGCGCTGCGGGCCTCGGCGCCTTCATTACTGGGGCTGCCTGAGGAGATGGAAGCAGCCCAGGCGGTGACGTCATTAATGGGCGTGCGTGTGGCTTCCCGCGTGTTTTCGGCTCCGCCCACAGTTGATTTGTCGGCGGCCATCTTCCCCTCACTTCCCGGCTGGGATCTGCTTGAAGTGCACGGCTGCACTCATTACAGGGGAGACCGGAAGACTCGCGGAGGCCACACACGCACACACCGCTTCCTCCGCCGCATTACTGCGGTCGGTAAGCCGCCGGTTGTACCGGTTTTTTCTTTAAAGATTGGCTTATTCCCCCTGCTGTGGGAATGTCCTCAGCTGGGAAGAACGCTGCTAAGGCGGCCAGTAACACCACTACCTGTGCTACATGCAACGGGACACTGGTGGAGGGGTCCTGCAATAACTGCGGACGCCCAGAGGCCCGGGCTGATACTGCTGAGACAGCAGCTTCGGTGCTGTACCCTGTGGTCCATGTGGGCCCAGGGCCATGGGAGACACAGAACAAGATAAATGAATCTATGTTATCCCAGCTGTCCTCCATGTCGCAATCCCTGGAGGTACTGACCAGGAGACTGGAAAATCCAGCGGCTCCTTCACATTACCCCAGGGGGTCCCCTGCCTCAACTATGAGACCCCTTAAGCGGACTCGACGTGAGGATTCACCCGAGCTCCAGACACTCTCTGAAGAGGAGGGTCTCTCTGAGGGGGATGAGGATGATGGGGGTTCATTACTCGGGTCCGTGTCAGAATCACCAGAAGGGGTGGAGGATCTGGTGTCCTCCATCAACGAGACTCTGCGTCTCGTGACACCCCCTGAGGAGGTGAACGTTCACCCGAAGGAGGTCTACCAATGGCTGCGGCCGGAGGCTAGACCAAGTGGTTCCTTTATGGACCACACTAACTTTGGAAGGGTGGTTAGAGCGCCCAGGATTCATCCTGGACGGCGTTATGTCCGTAAATCCAAGGACAATCACTTCCCCTTCCCTGAGGAGGTGCTTCAGGAGTGGTCGCAGTCCCCTAAGGTGGACGCTTCCATGACCAGGATTGCTGCACGCTCCCTATTTTCTGCCTCTGATAGCTCCTCATTGAAGGATGCGACTGATAGACAGGTCGAGCAACTCGCCAAGTCTTCTTATGAGGCTGTGGGGTCTTCATTTGCCCCTAATTTTGCCGCGGTCTGGACTCTGCAGGCGATCACCTCCTGCTTGGATGGTATCGCGGACCTGGCAGGGTCCAGTTCAGAAGTCCTGGCGCTTACTGATAGAGCAAGGGCCTATGCGGATTACGCCAGGACGGCAGTACTGGAAACTGCAAATCGCTCTGCTGTGGCTTCGGCCAACGCTATAGCGATCCGCAGGTTATTGTGGCTGCGTCTTTGGGACTCAGATGCCACGTCTAAGAAGATTTTGCAAAATCTTCCGTTCTCTGGCGACAGGCTTTTTGGTACCGAACTGGACAAGCTGATAAAGGATTCTGCGGAGTCAAAGATTCCACAGAATAAACCTAAGTCACGGTATACCGTGAAGAGGAACCCAAAACAGTGGTCCTTTCGGTCCAGTTCACAGCCATCAGCATCGTCTGCCCGTGCGGACAGAGGGAACAAGCCCTCTACTCAGTGGCGTCCCAAGGGTCGCCAGAAGAAACCGGCGGGGGCAGCGGCTGCCACCCCCAAACCCACTTCCGCATGACTCGCTCTCTCATCCTGCCTCCCCACAGGTAGGGGGCCGCCTGTCTCTTTTTTGGGACAGATGGCTACTCCAGGTCCAAGATCAGTGGGTACGAGATATAGTCTCCAGAGGCTACAGGATAGAGCTGACGTCTCAGCCGGCACACCGATTCCATCGATCGGTCCCGTCTCCAGAAAAAGCTCAGGCTTTTCATCTGGTGTTGGAGGGTCTCCGCAGAGACGGAGTAGTGGTCCCAGTGCCTTCCGGAGAGAGGTTCCGGGGTTTTTACTCCAACCTCTTTATCGTCCCAAAGAAGGACGGCTCTTTTCGCCCGGTTCTGGACCTCAAGTTGTTCAACCGTCACGTGTTGGTTCGGAAGTTCCGCATGGAATCCCTGCGCTCCGTGATAGCGGCTGTGTCACAGGGGGACTTCCTAGCGTCCATAGATATCCGGGACGCTTACCTTCACGTGCCCATTGCACCAGCTCATCAACGCTGGTTAAGATTCGCAGTGGGGGAAGAACACTACCAGTTCGTGGCTCTCCCTTTCGGTCTGGCCTCGGCTCCGCGGGTGTTCACAAAAGTGATGGCCTCTATGATGGCTCTCCTGCATGTGCAGGGACATGCCGTCATCCCCTATCTAGACGACCTTCTGGTCAGGGCGCCATCGGAACACCTGTGTCGGGTGAGCCTGGAGGTGACCATGAAGTCTCTGGAACATTTTGGGTGGCTTCTCTATGTTCAGAAATCGACCCTGGTTCCGACCCAGTCACTGACATATCTGGGCATGGACTTCCACACAGACTCAGCCCTGGTGTCTCTGCCACGAGCCAAACAGTTGGCCATCCATTCCGGAGTACAACAGGTCCTCCTGTCACCACAGTCATCCATACGGGTGTTGATGAAGCTGGTGGGGCGTATGGTGGCAGCAATAGAGGCGGTGCCTTTCGCACAGTTTCGCCTCCGTCCTCTCCAGCTGGAGATTCTCCGCAGATGGGACAAGAGGACGATTTCTCTGAATCGGCTGGTGACTCTTTCTCAACCGACCAGGGATTCCTGCAGTGGTGACTACTGCCACGTCACTTGTCTCGGGGCCGGTCTTTCATCAAACCATCTTGGTTAGTGGTGACCACCGACGCCAGTCTGACGGGCTGGGGGGCGGTGTTCTTACACCACAGGGCCCAAGGCCTCTGGACTCAGTCGGAGTCGGCGTTGCAGATCAACGTGCTGGAGATCAAGGCGATCTATCTGGCGCTCCTGGCGTTTCAGAGATTCCTCTCAGGACAACCCATTCGGGTTCAGTCCGACAATGCGACGGCCGTCGCATATATAAATCATCAGGGAGGAACCAGGAGTGCACAGGCTCTGGCCGAAGTCCACCGCATCCTATCCTGGGCGGAGGACAACAACTGCCTGATTTCCGCAGTTCACATCCCAGGGGTCGAAAACTGGGAGGCCGACTATCTGAGCCGGCAGGGGATGGACGCCGGAGAGTGGTCTCTTCATCCGGATGTCTTCCGAGACGTCTGCAGCAGATGGGGCACTCCGGATGTGGATCTGATGGCCTCACGGCTGAATCATCAGGTGCCGCAATATATGGCGAGGTCGTGGGATCCTCAGTCTCTGGGAGCAGACGCTCTGATCCTGAGTTGGTCCAGATTTCATCTGCCGTATGTGTTCCCGCCTCTAGCTCTGATTCCCAAGGTGCTGTGGAAGATCAGGACGGAGTGCAGAGTGGCCATTCTAGTGGCTCCGGATTGGCCCAGGAGGTCCTGGTATCCAGACCTGTGGCAGCTGTCAGGCGGACACAGGTGGGCTCTTCCAGATCGCGCAGATCTTCTCGCGCAAGGCCCATTCTTCCACCTCAATTCCAGGGCCCTCAGATTGACTGCATGGCTCTTGAGGCCTGGCTGCTGACGTCCAGGGGTTTCTCCTCTACAGTGGTTGCCACTATGAATCGGGCTAGGAAACCTGTTTCGCGGAAGATATACCACAGGACGTGGAAAATCTTTTTCGCCTGGTGTGCTTCTGGTAGACGGTCACCTTGGCCCTTGTCGGTTCCGACGCTGTTGGCTTTCCTTCAGTCGGGTTTGGAGCTGGGCTTATCCCTTAGCTCCCTGAAGGGTCAGGTGTCAGCGCTGTCTGTGCTGTTTGACAGACGTTTGGCGCTTCTACCAAAGGTCCGTCAATTCCTACAGGGGGTGTCTCGGGTGGTTCCGCCATATAGGCGACCACTGGACCCTTGGGACCTCAACATGGTCCTGGCGGCACTTCAGAAGCCGCCGTTTGAACCGCTGAGAGAAGTTCCCCTCTCTCGTCTGTCCCAGAAGGTGGTCTTTTTGGTGGCGATTACGTCTCTGAGAAGGGTCTCAGAATTGGCTGCACTTTCGTGCAAGTCACCCTTCCTGGTGGTTCACCAAGACAAGGTGGTGTTACGCCCACGGCCAGAATTCTTGCCTAAGGTGGTGTCCACTTTTCACCTGAACCAAGAGATTGTGCTTCCATCATTTTGTCCCGCTCCCGTTCATCAGGTTGAGCGCGACCTTCACACTCTGGATCTCGAGAGGGCTGTACGCATTTATGTGTCCAGGACTGCCTCCTTCCGGAGTTCTGACTCCTTGTTTATCCTTACGGCGGGTCGCTGTAAGGGGTCCACGGCATCAAAATCTACCTTGGCCAGATGGATCAAGGTGCCCATTCAGGAGGCCTACCGTTCTTCCGGTCTGCCTCTCCCGGTGGGATTGAAGGCGCACTCGACTAGAGCTGTCGGTGCCTCCTGGGCTTTGCGACATCGAGCTTCTGCTCTTCAGGTGTGTCAGGCAGCCACATGGTCAAGCCTGCATACTTTTTCTAAGCACTATATGGTGCATGCCCATGCCTCTGCGGATGCAAGTCTGGGCAGGCGGGTCCTCCAGGCGGCGGTTGCCCACCTTTGAAAAGGGGGACCATATGTTATCCGTCTTTTGAGGAACTCTTCCCGCCCTGGGGTATTGCTTTAGGACATCCCCATTGTCTGGGTCTCCCATTATGATGACCAGAAAAAAGAGAATTTTGTTTACTTACCGTAAATTCTTTTTTCTTTAATCATCAATGGGAGACCCAGCACCCACCCAGTGTTCCGTTGGATGTTGTCACATTTGACTTGTTCCCAGTTGGAACAGTTTATTCCGGGTTGTTGGACCGTTTGTTCACGGTTTTTTTTTTTCCCGAGGTTTCGGGTGTGGTTATTTTTTGTCTCCTCGCAGCTTATGGACCAAACTGAGGATATTCCCTGCGGTAGGGGTTTATAAACGGAGGGGGCGGTGTCTACAAACTTGTAGTACCTAGTGTGGCCTCCGGAGGGCAGTGCCCTTAACCCCATTGTCTGGGTCTCCCATTGATGATTAAAGAAAAAAGAATTTACGGTAAGTAAACAAAATTCTCTTTGTTTCAAAAACGAACAGAACAGGATCACAAAAAACAGCAGCATAATGTAGAGATAGTCCCTGATTCCAGTGATGTGTCACTTACTGAGCCGCTTGCTGTCATTTTCATAAAACTACTGTTTTCTCTGCTTCAAATGTAGCAGTAAGTAAATATGCTGGACTACTTGAGTAGTCCTATAATGATAATCTCCAGCTCATTAAACAGTGATTTTATCAAAACTACAATGAGCAGCTAGTAAATGACACATCGTTGGAATCAGGATCTCTACATTATGCTGCTGTCAGATGAGATTTCAATTACCTGGTGACAGAGTCCCTTTAAGGATTCTGTCCCTAAAATCTGATTGTTTATTTAAATGTCCATTTATTATACCTTGTATCTGCTCTGGTTGTATATATATATATTTGTGTTTCTTCTGATACTTTGTCATACTGTGCCTGATGAAGAGATGTGAGAAGTCTCAAAAGCTTGCTGCTTTGTAACATCAATCACTTTATTTTTGTTAGCCATTAAAAGGTGTCATAACTACAAGATTACTATTTTATTTTTTCAACTGACTAACACAGTACCAAACATTTTTTTCTTCTGCTTTTAACCCCTTCACCACCCAGCCTATTTTGGCCTTACTGACCTTGCCATTTTTTGCAATTCTAACCAGTGTCCCTTTGAGGTAATAAGTCTGGAACGCTTCAACGGATCGAGATTGTTTTTCCGTGGCATATTGGACTTCATGTTAGTGGTAAATTTAGGTCGATAATGTTTGCGTTTATTTGTGCAAAAAATCAAAAATTTGGCTAAAATTTTGTAATTTTCAAATTTTTAATTTTTATTCTGTTAAACCAGAGAGTTATGTGACACAAAATAGTTAATAAATAACATTTCCCACATGTCTACTTTACATCAGCACAATTTTGGAAAAAACATTTTTCTTTTGGTAGGAAGTTAAAAGGGTTCAAAGTTCATCAGCAATTTCTCATTTTTCAAGCAAAATTTACAAAACCATTATTTTAGTGACCACATCACATTTGAAGTCGCTTTGAGGGGCGTACATGACAGAAAACACCCAAAAGTGACACCATTCCAAAAACTGCACCCCTCAAGCTACTGAAAACTACATTAAAGAAAATTATTAACCCTTCAGGTGCTTCACAGGAACTAAAACAACGTGAAAGGAAAAAATGGACATTTTAATTTTTCCATCAAAAATGTTCTTTTGGCCTCAATTTTTTCATTTTAACATGGGCAACAGGATAAATGGATCCTAAAATTTGTCAGCTCATTTCTCTTGAGTACACCAATACCTCATATGTGGTCATAAACCACTGTTTGGGTGCCCAGCAGGACTCAAAAGGGAAGGAGCGCCATTTGAATTTATGAATGGAAAATTAACTCCAAAAGTCAAATGGCGCTCCTTCCCTTCCGAACCCTGCTGGACACCCAAACAGTGGTTTATGACCATATATGAGGTATCTGTGTACTCAGGAGAAATTGCCCAAAAAATTTTAGGATCCATTTTATCCTGTTGTCATGTTATCCATGTTAAAATGAAAAAATTGAGGCCAAAACAACATTTTGATGGAAAAATGAAAACAAATGTTCTTTTGGCCTCAATTTTTTCATTTTAACATGGATAACATGACAACAGGATAAAAAGGATCCTAAAATTTGTTGGGCAATTTCTCCTGAGTACACCGATACCTCATATATGGTTATAAACCACTGTTTGGCGCCCAGCAGGGTTCGAAGGGAGGAGCGCCATTTGACTTTTGGAGTTAATTTTCCATTCATAAATTCAATGACGCTCCTGCCCTTCGAGTCCTGCTGGGCCCAAACAGTGGTTATGACCACATATGAGGTATCGGTGTACTTAGGAAAATGACCTGACAAATTTTAGGATCCATTTTATCTGTTGCCCATTTGAATATAAAAAAAATGAGGCTAAAAGAACATTTTGTAAAAAAAAAAAAGTACTTTTCATTTTTATGGATCAATTTGTGAAGCACCTAGGTGTTCAAAGTGCTCACTATGCATCTAAATAAGTTCATTGGTGGGTCTAATTTCCAAAATGGGGGAACTTCAATGTTTAGGCACACAGGGACTCTCCATACACGACATGGTGTCTGCTAACAATTGGAGCTAATTGTTAACGAACACCATGTCGCGTATGGAGAGCCCCTGTGTGCCTAAACATTAAAGCTCCCCCACAAGTGACCCCATTTTGGAAACTAGACCCCCCCAAGGAACTTATCTAGATGTACAGTGAGCACTTTGAGCCCAAGGTGCTTCGCAAATTGATCCGTAAAAATTAGAAAGTACTTATTTTTTCACAAAAAAAATATTTTTTCATCTTTACGGATCAATTTATGAAGCATCTGAGGATTCAAAGTGCTCACTGTGCATCTAGATACGTTGCTTGGGGGGGTCTAGTTTCCAAAATGGGGTCACTTGTGGGGGAGCTCCAATGTTTAGGCACACAGTGGTTCTCCATATGCAACTGTGTCCGCTAACAACTTGAATGGAAAATTAGCTCCAATTGTTAGCAGACACCATATCGTGTATGGAGAGCCCCTGTGTGCCTAAACATTGGAGCTCCCGCACACGTGGCACCATTTTGGAAACTAGACCCCCCAAGGAACTTATCTAGATATACAGTGAGCACTTTGAACCCCCAAGTGCTTCACAAATTGATCCATAAAAATGAAAAAGTACTTTTTTTTTTTTTACAAAAATGTTCTTTTAGCCTCAATTGTTTCATTTTCACATGGGCATCAGGATAAAATGAATCCTAAAATTTGTTGGGCTATTATTCCTGAGTACACCAATACCTCATATGTGGTCATAAACCACTGTTTGGGCACATGGCACGGCTTGGAAGAAGCACCATTTGACTTTTTGAATGGAAAATTAGCTACAATCGTTAGCAGACACCATGTTGTATATGGAGATTATGTGTGCCTAAACATTTGCCACCGGCACTAGGGCAACTGGAAGAGTACAGCACCACAAAATGGCATTTCTAATGAAGGCAGAATTTTCTGGGGTGGCAGTAGGCTGCAATTTTCAGTGCTGATGATTCCAGCCCCCAGCTGCCAAGTTGTAGCCTGCTGGCAACCAAAAATATGGCAAAACTCCATGTCATTTTTTTGTTATAGACATAAAAAATGACAACGTGGACTTCGCTGTATTTTTGGCTGCCAGCCAGGTACAACTTGGCAGCTACTGACTGCCACTCACCCCCAGCTACCTAGTTGTACCCGGCTGTCAACCAAAAATACAGTGAAACCCACCAGTTTTTATAGAAATTATTGGAAAAAAAGACACATGGAGCTTAGATGTAATTTTGGTCAAACCAGGTACAACTAGGGAGCTGGGGGCTCGAATCCTCAGCATGGAGAGGCCCAAGTATTCTGACCCCCATGCTGTGAATTGCAGCCGCCCCAGCATTCAATGAAGCGCCATTTTCTGGCGCTGTACCCAGACTCTACCAGTTGCCCTGGTGCCGATGGCAAACGGGGTAAAAAAGGGATTAGTGCCAGCTTTTTTATTGGCAGCTGGCACTAAGCTCGAGATTCAGAATGTCGGGCCAATGTTAGACCTTAGTTATTAGGAATTTCTAGATAATAGTAAATAAAATACACTACACAGACAAAAATATATTTATTAGAAAACACAAACACAAAGATGGAGTCTCAATTTAGTACTCCATACCATCCGACGTAGTCCACAACGATGATCCCACGACGCTCAATCACTTCTACTACATCCAGAGACTGCAGCAAGGGATCAAGTGTCCTCAACCTACAGTCTCTGGGGTTACACTGATGGTGCACTGTATGGCAATGATCTGTCATACAATGCACCATGACTATGACCCCAGAGACTACAACAAGAGGACACTTGATCCCTTGTTGTAGCCTCTGGAGTCAGAGTCATGGTGCACTGTATGGCAATGATCTGTCGTACCATTCACCGTGACTCTGGGGCCGCTCAGAGGGCCGCTCCATGAATAAAATGAATAACTCACTGCAATGATCGTTATCAGAGCTTTTTATTCCCCTTCACTGTCCCGGGCTTTCAGTGATGGTGCGCGGCTCTGCATCTGACTGTGACAGTGAAGGAGAATGAAGTGTGTCAGTGTCCCAGTGATGCGGTCACAGTGTCTGCAGCTAATCTTCACAGGGATCAACACTGTTATTGATGCAATTTATCTGAGACACTGTGCCAAATCCGCTCCTGTGTGAAAGAGACAGCTCAGTGTCAGTTATGATGTCTTTACACAGGAACAGCTTTGGCACAGTGTTAGAAACACGGTGTTGACAATCCTTCACAGTAAAGGCCCCGTCATACATGTCAATGTCGCCTGCGATCTGATCGCTGGCGACATTGACAGCTGATCGCTGGTGAGCTGTCACACAGGCAGACTCACCAGCGATCAGTACCAGTGAGAACGCTGGTATCCATGTAAACAAGTGGGTAACTAAGCGCCGCGCAGCGCTTAGTTACCTGCTGTTTACCTTGGATACCAGCTCCCAGCGCTTGCCGAGAGGCGCTCTGAGCTGGCTGATCGCGCGTCTCCCGGTGTCACACGCAGCGATGCTGCATGTCCACCGGGCGACCATCGCCAGGTTTTCGGACCTGTCCGAAAACCTGATGACTATCAACCAGTGATTTATCGCTAGTTGATTCACCATGTCACACGCGTCAATATCGCTGCAACGTCACGTGCTGCAGCAACATTGACAGCTATATTGACGCGTGTAACGGCCCCTTTATGATGCAAAAACTGATTGGAGCAGCCTGTCCAATCAGTAACTGCAACAGTGGGAAGTGTTAGGGGGTGTATGTATAGAGATGCTGCTGCTAACACAAAAATAATAAGTTGTAACTTAGTTGTCCGCCGCTCTTCTCATCTCTCCCTTTGCAGCAGCGATGCCTTGCTGTGTTCGCCGGTATCGGATCATGTGATCGGGACGGGCAGCGATGACATCACTGTGTATTATTAGTGTTAAGGATGGTCAGCACTGTCTCTCTGAGACACTGTGCCAAAACTGCTCCTGTGTGAAGGCCACACTGTTCTATGTCCATCACCTCTTTATCCTCCTCCTCCATTTGTTCCTCGGCTTCCGCACCTTCACTAATAGTTTGTCTGGTTTCATAAGCCCCCCTTTGTTGCTCTGCTCCACCCTCCCATGTCACTCACCTATGCGAGGAGAGTCTGGACCTTAATGTTATTGATATTCATTCCACGTTCTCCTTTTCTACCACCTCCTCCTGTTCCTCAGGGACGCCACGTCATCCCGCAAACTTTTCAAAGTTTGCTCCAGCATGTAGGTGACAAGAATAGTGATGCTGATGACAGCATTGTCAGCGCCAACCATCTAAGTAACCATTTAAAAACTGTTCAGAAGGGTGCATTGTCCTTGAACTCAGCAAGCATCATTTGCACCACATGCAGCTTGCTTTGACTTTGCTGCCACAGTCGCTGCAACATGTGCAGAGTGGAATTCCATCATGTCAGCACATTGCATGCTAACTGGTTGTGTGAAAGACTTCTGTAGCAATGTTAGTCAATGAGCTGTGGGGTACTAAAGGTGAAAGTGAGCACACAGGGACTGTGCCTTCTGCACCAGCTCATCCAGGCTGGAATAGTGGCATAGGAATTGCTGTATAATCAGGTTCAGGACAAGAGCCATGCAAGGCACATGTATAAGTTTGCCTAGCTTAGGGCCTTTAGGTTTGCACCGTTATTGCACATAGCCTTCTCTGGCTCCAGGTTTAGTAGTGACAGCCATTGGTCAACTTGGCCTGCCTAGCTGTTTACAAGTCTTCAACTGTGTGACTGACGTTTTCAAGGCATTCTAACTTCAACTCTGCCTTTTGGCAGTGAGCACTAGCACGTAGGAGTGATGTAGGGGGGATTCTCTCTGGACTGTTGGAGTATTTAAGAGGAGAGATCAAGGGCACAGCTGGAGGCCCTTAAAGAGGTGGAGGAGGCAGAAACAGTAGATACAGAGGTTTTTCCCAAAGGCCTCGCAGCCACCAGAGTCACACAGTGGCATGTAACACCCCTGGCCATGTTTGCTTGTCTAGGTGTCAGTGGTCATATGCACCCTGTCACACACACAGTGTCTTAAGGAACGGGTGATGTTGTCTGCGACATGCAAGTGTAGCACAGACACAGTTTTCTTACAGAAGTAATGGAGACTGGGCAGCTGGTACTGGGGGACAGTGATAGCCATCAGCTTTCGGAAACAATCTATATGCACCAGACGTAAGGCAGCATTTCCATTGCCAACAAATCGAAGATGGTGAATTTCAAACTTTTTGCCTTGGGATGTATAGGAGGAAATAATCTTTTACATGACCACAACTGCGGGACTGAGGGCTGGCTATTGTGCTGAGAGAGGGTGGAGAAGCGTGTACCTGACAAACTGCTGGACTGTGTAAGAGGTGCAGGTGAAGTTGTTATAGTGGGTTGACAAAGAAGTGGTGTGCTCAGTGTCTGAGATGGGGCAAAAACAGCTTCCATGTCCAATCCCGTAACAGCTGACAGGCTCGTGCACTCCCGTAACAGCTGACAGGCTCTCACTCACTCTGACTGAAGTGGGCAAACAAGTGGAGGTTCTGCTGCTGAAGACCTGTGTGACAACTCTTGACATGGTGATGGAGAAGGAAGAATCTTCAGATGCCGTTGATATGGTGGAAGGTGCTTGGTGAGGCCCACTAGCACAGTAACTTTGCGATAGTAACAGATGTTGCTGGGCCATGTGCCAGTTCATTCATGTCTATAGAAATGAGACAAATGCGCAATAGGGTTTTATCTCTATTATATAGAGGTATCTGTATGGCGACAAGGGCCTGCTCACCTGATCTGGTTGTGTAACCCACAACCAGTATGAATGCTTAGTCAGTAGCTGCTGCTGGATCCACACATCCACGGGTCACCGCGGTCAGAAATCAGCATAAAAGGACGAAATGTCGTACTATCCATGCTGCTACCAAAGGAAGACCAGGACAATGGATCGTCTGGTTGAAGTGGTTCTTTAATCCGACGCGTTTTGGAGCTATTTCCCAGCTCCCTGAGGAAGGAGCTGGGAAATAGCTCCGAAACACGTCGGATTAAAGAACCACTTCAACCAGACGATCCATTGTCCTGGTCTTCCTTTGGTAGCAGCGCGGATCGTACGACATTTCGTCCTTTTATGCTGAGTTCATGCATGTAGTAGTCAAATTGTTTTTCTTTGCCTCTACCTTATTTTTTACAAACTTGGAAAATAACTTGCGTTGGGTCATCCTTTCAGGTCTCAAAAAAGGCCCAGGCCAGGCAACCCTTGCTGCCCCTGAGAACTGCAGACCTGTGACTGGTGCTGTCCAGAGCCTAAGTTATGACTAAGGATGCAGTGCTTGTCCTGGTTGCAGACACTCAGTCTCTGTGCGGGAAACTGCAACCTAACCTCCTAGTCTTCCTCCACCTCCTCTGCTGAGCTACTCAGCTGCATGACTCTGGGTTGATTCCAAGTAGGATCTCAAACCTCTTCATCATCCTGTCTGTTGTCCTGCTCCTCACCTTGAGAATCACCCTCCTCTTCCTGCCCTGAACGCACAGTACAATGCGGGTGCTCCACAGGTATCTGAGTATCATCATCACCTCCTCCACCACCAGGGGTTTATGTCTGGAGACGAGGGTCTGGATTCTACTCGAACCCTTCTTTGTCCGTTCCTGGATCCATCTTCAAAATATTTTGGACATCGATACAAATACTTTCCTCCTCCTGGAGCGTGAATCTTTTGAGCAGACCTCTGACGCCCATGGATGATTCTGCAAAGATGTTCACACAATCTGTGTTTCCCCACAGTCAGTTGTGTGGTTGGAGAGTTGTGACATGGAAGAAAATGTGGGTAATTCGGGCGCCACCTCTGAGGACTCACTGATTGTGATGTTGAGGTGGAGGAACAGCAGAGGCTGCTTGATGCAGTGCGTGCCATGAACTGAAGCAAAAGCTCTTTCTGGGCCTCATCTACAAGTCATATTACTCTACTGCTGCCAAAGAGAGAGACTAGAGTGGCCCAAACAGTAATAGAAGTTGTCACTTGGCTTGGATACGACGAGAAGGTGTTTAGTCAGTACAGATTTTTTTTTTTATTCTTTATTTAAACTTTTCTTGATTAGGAAACAAGAAAAACAAAAATTACAATCCAAATAGGTAATATTGTACACTTGCATACCAGAGCACGAACGTTCTTTTCCAGTACCACCAAATAGGAGAGTAACTAACATTAAAACTAATAAGAAGACAAAAGCTTATAGAAGGGGTAAAGAAAGAAGCAGATATGGGGGAGAGGAGGAGGGGGAAATCAGAGTGATGAAGACTGTCTTCACTGAGACCAGGCCTCTGCCACTAAGTTTTTATAAATGTCTATGAGTATGTACAAATCTAGTCAGTTGCCTATTCCCGACGCTCTCTATATATGTCTGACTGCTGGAACTGCATCCAACTAAACCACATGTTTCTGAATCTCGTATAAGAATCATGAATTGTAGATGTTAAATCCTCCATGAACCAGTACAGATTTCTTAATTTTAACAGTAGCACCTACCCATGTACACCTCAAACACCATGCCTATTCCCCTTCCCACCACAACTCATATTTAATGCACACAGATTTGGAGAGCACTTATTTCAGGCCAAAAAAAAGGTTATTTGACAACAGACAGAGATTTGGCAATGAGTTTTTGGAGGCCAAAAAAAGCCTTGTTAGGGGAAACAAAGATTTGGCAATCACTTGTTTGATGCCTGTTAGGGGGACCACAGAATTAGGCAATCACTAGTATTAGGTCCCAAAAAGGGTATTTGACAGCAGAGATTTGGCAATGAGTTTTTTTAGGCCACTAAAGCCTGTTAGAAGGGATTAATGTCAACCGAGTATTGACACCTGTCATTAAGCCCAGATTGGTAATGTCAGGTTCTCCTTGAGACCCGCCCATTACCAATCCTATAAATTAAAAAAATACAGACACAGAAGAATCCTTTATTTGAAATAAAAAAACACAAACCCTTTTTCACCACTTTATTAACCCCCCAAGAAACAGGTGCAAATATGTCCCTTGGAGATTCTGACTGCTACATCCAGAGACTGCAATCTCCGATCCACCCGGAGCTGTTAAATGCAATGGCCAAGACCAAAGAGTTATCTAAACACACCAGGGACAAAATTGTAGACGTGTACAAGGCTGCGATAGGCTACAGGACAGTATGCAAGTAGCTTGGTGAGAAGGCAACAACTGTTGGGTAAATTGTTATAAAATGGAAAAAACACAAGATGACTGTCAATCTTCCTTGGTTTGGGGCTCCATGCGAAATATCTCACCTCGTGGGGTAAGGATGATTCTAAGACAAGTCAAAATCATTCTAGAATTACATGGGAAGACCTGGTTAATGATCTGAAGAGAGCTGGGACGAGAGTCTCAAAGATTACCGTCACTAACACTCTACAGTGTCATGGATTAAAATCCTGTAGGGCACGTAAGGCCTCCCTGCTCACGCCAGCGCATGTCCAGCCCTGTTTACATCTCACCAATGACCATCGTGAGAGAAGGTCATGTCATCAGATGAGACCAAAATAGAACAGTCTTATATCAACTTCACTTCGAGGAAGAAGAAGGATGAGTACAATCCCAAGAACACCATCCTAACCGTGAAGCATGGGGATGGAAACATGATATTTTGGGGGTGCTTTTCCTCAAAGGGGTAGGACGACTGCACTATATTGAAGGGAGGATGGGTGGGGTAATGTATTGCAACATTTTGGCCAGCATCCTCCCTCACTCAGTAAGAACATTGAAGATGAGTGGCTTAGTCTTTAAGCATAACAGTGACCTGAAACACACAGCCAGGGCAACTAAAGGATTGCCGGAAAACATTTCAAGGTCCTAGAATGACATAGACCTGATCACACTACAAATTCTTTGGAGGGAGCTGAATTCAATGTTGCCCAGTAACAGCCCCAAAAACTGAAAGATCTGGAGAAGATCTGTATGGAGGAGTGGGCCACAATCTCTGCAGTATGTGCAAACTTGGTCAAGAACTACAGGATCTCTGACCTGTGTTATTGCAAACAAACATTTCTGTACCAAATATTAAGTTCTGTTTCTATTGTATAAAATACTTATTTCACAAAGTAAAATGCTAATTAATTCTGCAAAACTAATAATGCAATGTGATTTTCTGGATTTTGTTTTAGATTTTAGATTCTGTCTCTCATAGTTGAAGTGTACTTATGATAAAAATGAAAGACTTCTCCTTCTTTGTAGGTGGGAAAACTTGCAAAATAATCAGGGTTATCAAATACTTATTTTCCCCACTGTACGGCAAAAGTTGGGAAGGAGTTAATGGGCTGTATGGGCTATTTCCTTTGTTAATACATCATCCGTTAAGCAGGTAAAAGGTCTAAAGCTTATTCCAGGTGTTGCAATTACAAATTTCAAAGCTGTTCTCAATAGTGGAAAAACAAACCATCATTAGTCTGGAAAAAAAATAAATCCAACAGAGAGCTAGCTAAAGTGTTAGCAGTATGATGGGTGAACCTGAACTGGAGGTCCATACAGAACACCTAATGATCGGGCATTGACCTTGAACCCAGACTTTTCTCAAAAGTCTGTGTTACTGTTCAGATAGGGGGCTGTAAAAATAAGCAAAATGATTAAAGCAGAAGCATTAATACTTACGATCTTCTGCTGCGGTCACACCACTTCCAATCTCCTGTTTATTCACTGCACTCTGACTCAACAGCCAATCACAGATGCCCATCCTCTGTGACAGTGTCTGTGATTGGCTGTTGCGCCTCCACTCATTGTGCTGGCACATGTGACTAATGCCATATACATTAGTGTATTAGCAATGAACCTGCCATCATAGGTGTGTAAAAATAAATAAACAAATATTTTTTAAAAATTTGTGTAGCGGTACCCTGTGTTTTTGATTATTAGCTCAGATAAAGCAGCCAGCTACAGGCTGCCATCCCCAGTCGCTGGTTTTACCATGGCTGGCAATCAAAAATTTAGTGGAGCCTCTAATTTTTTAAAATTATTTAAACAATTAACAGAATACAAATGTGGGTCCTGCCCTATTTTTATTGCCAGCCAAGTTAAAACTAGGCAGCTGGTGAGGCCCATAGGTATTGGGCCCCGCAGACTACAGAATTGCAGCCTGCAGAAACCCCAGAAATTGGCGCATTCTTTAGCAGTTGCTAATTCGCGGCTCTTAGAAGCGGCTCTTCCCAGTTCCCTTGTCTGGCGGCATTCGGGGTAATAGAAGGTTCTAATGACAGCTGAGTATTGATAGCTGTCACTAAGCCCTAGATTGGTAATGTTCAAGCTTCTTTGAGACCCGCTCATTACCAATCCTGTAAGTAAATAGTTAAACACACAGAGAAAAATTCTTTATTTAAAACAAAACACACAGACTCCCTCTTTTACCAATTTATTATCCCCAAACGTACCCTCTGACGATAATCCATAGCACGATGTCCAGCGAAGCACACTTTGACCTGCTGCATTGCATTGAGCGGAGACATTAGTGTCCACACACCACAATACAGTCTGGTAGCTTACATAATATACTCCACTTGTGTAGCGTAATTTGTTCTGCTTGTGATTTTAAGGGCTCACGTATATATAAGATGATTGCAATCTGATAGTAAAAGCATACTGTGATTTTACTCAAATTTTTACAGCGTGAGAAAAAAATCAGATGCTGTACAAACCATCAGTATGGTATCCGATTGAAGTAGAGGTGCTGGGAAGCAACAGCATAGAGAAGGACAATGCAGTGGAGACATACAAATAAGATTTAATTATTAAACAAACTATAATATGGCTTACTACAGAAGAATTAATAAGCAATACAATGGATCACAGAATAATCAACTTTCGCCTAAAGTATACAGTAACACATATTTACAGAATACTTCTAATATAGGTATAAACAGCTTTATATACTTTCCTAATGCACAATTGATAAACCCCGGTTAAGCTGCAGTCATGTTCTTGTGACCGTCAACATCACTATCTAACAGAGTCATCAAGTATGTCTTATTGAACTATATAATTCTACGTTAAGATGGCTGCAGAAAATGTATGGAACAACTATTATGGTACCTTTACACGCTACAGGGTGGTGAACAACGGTCTTTACGTGCACGAGCACGCACAAACGGTTGAAAACTGTACCCGCACCACCTTTACACGCCGCAACAAGGTGCGCTACAGTAGGTTACATCTATCTCTGGATACACCGCCGGGTGCCACAAGTTACCTTCTGTAGCTCACCTTACCTCATTTACACACCACTACAGAGGGTAATATGGGAGGACCTGGTGCAGCTGGAACAACACATAGGCGTGCCAGAATTGTGGATTACGAGAATTTCGTACGCTGATAGGACAACGCAATAGCATCATGATTGGCCAGCCAGCGCAGGAGGCTGACTAATACATGACGCACGAGCAATTGTGTAGTTTGACTGGTCAGCTCCTTAAATATGCCGCCCTATGCAGCGACTACCTATCGTAACGCAGGAGCTTCCTCCAATGATCGCTGAAGGGGGCGGTTTCACGGAGCCTGTGTCAATGCCCCAGGTAGATAGCAAGGTGTCAAAACAACCCTCCTGTTCCTTATTTACACGCCGATACAGGCCGCTACCATCGCCTTGAAATCAACCTGTTTTAGAGCACTGCTCTGAAACAGGTGCCGCAAGTGACGAGTGGAAACAACCGTCTTTAACACGCCGCTACCTCGGGTTGATTTGGCGTGCAAGATACATTTGTCTCATCTACCCGGTTGTTTCCACCATCCTGTAGCGGCTGTAAAGGTACCATTAGTGATATCCAATTATAATACTTCTACAACTAAAATACTTCACAACACTAATTTTCAGCTGGATAAGCAGGAAGCAATGGCGAGGTCTCCCACAGGAGTTGTCCTTCTTTCTTCAGTACTTGACTATGTAGTTGGGTCTTGACTGGTATACTCTGCTGCTTGACCACATAGTTTGAGACTCTGTGTCCTTAACAGGCATTTTCTGCCTCCTAACCATGAAGTCTAGATCAGGAGATGCTTCTTGTGGGTGTACAGAAAACCTACTTGGCGCATCAATAGCCCCATTGGCTTCTTCAGCATGGCAGTGAGCACTCTGCACTCCTGTTACACGTCTGCTTCCTTCTTTGTTTGGAGCCTACTCCACCTTTCTTCTGAATCTACTCTAAAGCTTTTACATTTTGCTGCTATGCCACAGCTGTCACCTGACCCAATGTCTACCTGAAACTTGTCCCTCAAAGAAACAGCTTCTTCATTCATTGGTTCTGAGTGATGTATTTGGCCAACAAAGGGCAATGTTCTCCTAAGTATAATTTAATGCACAGCCTGAGTGTCCACTTCCTTACAACATTACAATTCTGTAAGGTGGGAAATTGTAAATCAGTGTTCCCCAACTCCAGTCCTCAAAAGCCACCAACAGAGCATGTTTTCAGGATTTCCTTAGTATTGTACAGGTGATGGAATCATCATCACCAGTGCAGGTGATTATATTATCACATGTGCAATACTAAGGAAATCCTGAAAACATGCTCTGTTGGTGGCTTTTGAGGACTGGAGTTGGGGAACTCTGCTGTAAATGGTCCTGTGAAAGATTAATAGCTGCTGAATTAAAAAACTGATTGCATATGGACAGCACACAGATGACAAGTGAGATATAATTTCTGGATGTGAATGGCACCACATTTTTATATGCTGTGTCACTTTATCCTTATACTAAGAGACTGCCTATTAGGCCTTCATGTAGGTTCACATCAGTGTCAGACAGACTTGCCAGGCTCTAGCTACCATGGCAAACTGTCACCATGCAGCAGGCCCTGACTGCATCTGTGTTGACATGACATCCAGACCCCCATGTCTCAACTGACTGCAGTATTTGAAATACATCCCAATTTTTACACACTAGAACAAGGGACAAACTGTTTGGGGTGCTAGGCACACCACAGCAATTTCTGACCACACCTTCATTTACCATTTCTTTGAAACCTAGCAGTAGAAGATGTTAGAGGGGCGGTGTGGATGAGGGATATTCAGCAGACATCCAGGACAGCGGGGCATAGATTCAAATCCAGGACTGTCCCGCTCTAATCATGATGGTTGGACCTAAAGATGAGTGGTTTAGTTCACAGGACTCTGGTTCGGCGTCCAGATCAGTGGTACCTGGCAGCTGGACGGAAGGCCTGTGAATCTCAACTCCCGGCGGTCATGGAGCGGCATTTTGAATAAGAGGGCTGGCACGGCATCATCTGTGCATAATGCTCATCCTTAATTGAGAATTATGGATTTATTTTTTGTTCATTCATAGTGTGGCAGCCTGACCGTTCTCATTTTTATATAAGCTTCACAATATGACATTTGGCTTTTCTGTGTCTGTAAGGTCATGGATACCTGTTGCATAAATACAGTTTCATTGTTTTCTGCCCATTTTCTGCAGGTGTCCACATCAAACTACACAATAATAAGCTTCTCTGGGTATTGCATTCCTGTTGCATTGTTTATGCCTTTTCCACCTTATTTGATGCGTTTTTGGTGTGAAGGTGAAGCAGCTGCTTTTAAATGACAGTTCTGTATGTGTGTGGATGCCTCTTGTTTCTTTAAGTACCTTCAGGCTGTTCCTGTTGCACTCCTCACCTGGTTCATAGTAATCAAGATAAGAATGACAGACACGTTCTTAACAAAGCTGTCTTTACTGGGCACAATACTTGTGAACAGAATGCAGCAGGTAGCACATTTCATTTTATCTTCTGCACAAAACAGAGGCACAAACATAATGGTCACTGACGACGGCACATTTCTTGTGAACCGTTTAATGGCCAGTAAGTTAAATTAGCCCTCCTTCTTTACGGTATTGGGACACTCGGGTCAATACATTTCGGTGAGTTCCCTACCCACTACCACACATGGTGATCTTCTTCAAGGACTGCTTTTAGAGCTGCTTTCTCTTCTCTGTTTCCTCAGCCATGCAGCACTCTCACTTCTCCAGGTCCCCAAAGCCTGAGTAACAATGGACTCAATCTTTTCTATGCCCGTCTTTCCCTTCAGGTGCACTAGAACTTGTCCACATCTGTGATGACATATATAATGAATCCATCAATGTCTATAGGGAGGGCATATGACCACAGGCCTGCCCTCTGACATACCTCCCCTCTTTAACCATGGCCATCCTTGGCTATGTTAGACTCTGAAAGATCCATTCGCACTGTGCATTTTTTATCTGTTTTTGCTCATCAGTTTTTGAAGCCAAAACCAGGAGTGGGTGATAAATACAAAAGTGGTGCCCTTCTTTCTATTATACTTTTACTCCGATTGTTCCACTCCTGGTTTTGGCTACAAAAGATGATGAGCAAAAACACACCTAAAACGCACAGTGTGAATGGAGCCATAAACATAAGCACACAAAACCACCATTTAACTTTGCCTTCTTACTTTGGTTTGTCTCAACCTCAGTCCCACTAGGCTGGGACCCCAAAACCTAAATGTCCAGGTAGATTTTTAACAGGCCCACTGGCCAACACTGCAACAATCCTTGCTTTTTAAGGGCACAGTCCTTCCCTATAAGGGTAGTCTCGTACAAAATATGCCATCCTTGTAAAGGGGTGTCCCTTCACATCAAGGGCATAATCCTCTAGTTTCCTGACCGAGCCAGAACCTTGGGTCATCTGTCCCCCCTCACCCCAACAACAGTTCTAGGGGCAAAGTTCATGAATGGAGCTTTTAGGCAAGGTTCATGCATGAGGGGTATCCTCATCCAGCCATATCTGTGTCGTTGGAAACAGCAGACATATAAAGTTCAGCCTATAAGGTTAAGTCCAGGCCTACTTGGGCATGAGGGGCATTAAACATAGTCCCTCACTCAAGAACACACACAGGCCTCTTCCGGTCAACAGGGCTAACATATGAAGCCCAAACCAAGGCTCTTCTGCCTCCAATCAACAGTCTTCAGGAACCTGAGGTATTCTGTCTTCCTACAGTAATAGGGGCAGTCTGGAACTAGCCACTTTTCCATTTGGCCTTAGGCCAACATCTGGATCTGCTTTTCTGGAAATCACCTTCATGCCTTCTTTTCTTCCTCTGCTGGGGTTCACCTCTCTAGGCTGGTCTGCGAGTCATCCGGACTCTGGTGATAACGATATGCTCATCCCACAGACAAAGGCCACAGCCCTCTACACCACCTTGACCAGGGCAAACCTTAAATTAACCGAAAGTACCTTGACTGTCTCCTGCACAACATCTGCACCTCCATCTGGACTGTGATTGGGACATCTGTGCATACCTTTTCCACTGCAGGGGTACCTCCCACCTCTTCAGTCTTCCACCTCACTCACCCCCTCCTCATCGTCGCTCTTGGACATTCCCATGGGGCATTCGTTCATCACATTGACCCCTCTAGGAGCAAAGAGCAGAAGCAGTTCGTGTTCTTGGACACAGCATCTTCAGAAAAGTTGGCGCTGCGCAGTCAGGTGACTCACACTTTCTGTGCGTCCGACCCTGCTTTTTTTGGTGCCGGACTCCTGAAGCCTCACTTACCACTCTCAATGAGTGCGCCAACAGCCCTGCCCCCTTCACTCGATGACTGCCACTCAACAGGCCGGACTTACTCTTCAGCCATGCCCTCCTTTTGCAAGCACCTCACATGGTCCAGGGCTTCATTCTACACCATTCCCTCCTCCAGGGTGTACCTTCCTTCTTAGGCTAGACTGTCTCTTCAGTGCCTTCCTTCTTCAAGACTGACATCCCAACAGGTCAGGTATGGGCTCGGGTGCCATCCACTCCCACAAAGGGCTGGACTCCACCACCTTAGGCGACATGTCGCTGTCTTGGGGTCCATTCCACAGTCCGTCATCTTAGCCAACATTTTCTCTGCATCACTGGTCACATTCTCCCTGTTTTTATGCAAGATACTAAGCAAGGTACTCGCACCCTGCTCGAAGTGCCACTTGAAACGGCGGTGCACAGGGTGGTAGCCATTAGCTAGCTTGTAAACATGAACACCCTGGCACACTGCTTTTAAATGAGAGTTCTGAATGTGTGTTAGCTGGTGTTGTTTCTTTAAGAACCTTCAAGCCGGTAATGTTGCAGTCCTCACCCGGTCCAATGCAATCGCAGATAAGGATGACAGACCCATTCTTAAGAACAAGGCAGTCTTTACTTGGCATAACACTTGTAAACAGGATGCAACAGGCAGCCACTTCATTTTATCTTCTACACAGCACAGAGGCACAAATATAATGGTTACTGGGGTTGGCACTTTACTTGTGAACTGTTTAATGGCTGGCATTACATGTATTTATGTATATAGACATTACAGCATGGAGTTGCAAATTATTTATTTGAGTTAAAACATTTTTTAAAAACAGGCAGGGAAATATTTTACTTCACAAAAACAATCAGTTGTGATCATGTGCTGTAATGTCAGTATAGTTTTTTGTTTCCTCCCCAGCCCAGGAGATGTGGTATGATCAGACCATGTCCCTGTATGGTCAGACACATCCATTACACAGTACCTAGCAGAGACACATAGATAAGATTATCTCAACACAGAAGATATGGTATGATCAGACCATGTCCCTGTACGGTCAGACACATCCATTACACAGTACATAGCAGGGGCACATATATAAGATCATCTCCGCACAGGAGATGTGGTATGATTAGACCATGTCCCTGTACGGTCATACACATCCATTACACAGTACATAGCAGGGACACATATATAAGATTATCTCAGCAGAGGAGATGTGGTATGATCAGACCATGTCCCTGTATGGTCAGACACATCCATTACACAGTACATAGCAGGGACACATATATAAGATTATCTCAGCAGAGGAGATGTGGTATGATCACACCATGTCCCTGTATGGTCAGACACATCCATTACACAGTACCTAGCAGGGGCACATATATAATATTATCTCAGCAAAGGAACTTTCTTTTTTTTAAGAAAAAAAACAGAACATACAATTGTGGAACTTATTAATATTCCAAGATGTATTGATTAAAATTAACTTTGTGTGAAGACCACTTTACGCAGCCTTTTTAATGTTTTTTTAGCTCAGAAAAGCTTTGATTCTACACTTAAAAATGCAAAAGTCTTCTTTTTACATGTATTACTTTTAAGTTAAAGTGCTCTCTAGCTCTAACACACATGGGCCTAATGGTCTTGCCCACGTAGAACCTTTTGCAAGGGCACCAGATAGCATAGACCACCCACTTGGTGCGGCAATTAATAAAGGAATTGATTTTAACATTTTGGCCACCTAACTCAAGATGACTACCTGTGGCTAACTGTGGACACCAATTACAATGCCCACACTTAAAGTTACCCTGTAATCGTTGCTTTCCTAACCAATTCTTAGTATTATCCACACTGCGAAGTCTTTTCTGGACCAACATGTCCCCTACATTTTTACATCGTCTATACGTGACTATTGATACCGGGGTTAATTTGGAAAGGGTTCTATCTGCCTCCACAACGTGCCAATGTCGTTTAATGGCAGCCATGATGTGCCTGAACATTGGACCATGCTTAAAGTTGAAATAAACGGGCCTAGACTTATTATCAGAAGCATGACTAGTAGTTAAACTAACAGAATTATTTTTGAGAATATGGGTCTTCGCTCTCTCTCTAGCTTTTTTCAAAACCCCCACCAGGTAGCCTCTATATAGAAGGTCTGACTCTAGAGTGTCGGCTTGTTCTTCAAATTTGTCCTCCCTATTGTTGATCCTACGAAATCGCAAAAATTGACTGAATGGGACACCTAACCTGGTGTGTTCAGGGTGGGCACTCCGATAGTGCAGCAATGAGTTTGTGGCAGTCACCTTCTTATGTACTGATCTCGTCAATGAATTAGTAGAGAAATCCAATTTAACATCTAAAAACTCCAGAGAGTCTTTACCAAATACCGAGGTGAAAAACATATTGTACGAATTATCATTCAGGAAAACAACGAACTCACTGAAGCTGACTGAGTCACCCTCCCAAACAATCAGGACATCGTCCACATATCTGATATAGTGCCTCAAATATTTAATGTATGAGTTGCTATGTGAATAAACGTATTCTTCTTCGAATACTGCCAGGAAAAGGTTGGCCAGGGTGCAAGCAACAGGCGTCCCCATGGCCACACCTCCCTTCTGGCAGTACCATTTTTCCACGAAGCTGAACACATTGTGTGAAAGTATAAAGGCCAGCGACTCACACACAAAATCAGTCACGTCTGCATCTACCTTGTTATTGACAAGGATCCTTCTTATTACCGAAACTGCTAAGGTTTGTGGAATTCTAGTATAGAGACTTTCAATGTTGATGGAGGCTAGATTATAGCCCTCACTCCAGGAAATCTGGTCAACTATTTTTGTAAATTCAAAAGTATCTTTAACTAACGAAGGGACTGTCTTTAAATAAGGGTGCAGAAACCAATCAAGGTATTTAGACAGCGGTTCTAGCAAGGACCCCACAGCAGACACGATCGGTCGACCTGGAGGAGAGCGTTCATTCTTATGAACTTTCGGGAGAAAATACCAATGTGGCCTCGTCGGGAACTCCGGATATAATTTTTCAGCCTCTTTTATTGATAGAACATTCTTATAAACATATCGCCTCAAAAGCGAAAGCAATTGTTTTTGATGAATCAAGGTAGGGACTCCCGACAAAGCCACATACGTATCCTTCTGGTTTAATTGTCTATACGCCTCCGACAGGTAGACCGATCTTGGTAACAGAACAATACTGCCGCCTTTATCCGCCTTACAGAACACTATATCAGACCACTGTCTCATTTCTTTTAAAGCCTTATCTTCACCTGTGGTCAAATTCCCAGTGGGGGGGGTACACCAGAGCTCTAATATCTCTATCCACCAATTCGGAAAAAAGCTCAAGGTTATCGTTCTGAGTGACAGGGGGCATAAACGATGATTTTACTCCTCCTGTAAAGGTAGATCTACTCCCCATAGGGAGGTCATGAATGATTGATTGACTTTCGCTAACCCCTAGTAATTCAGCAATTTCCGTTTGTGTTTGTTCACCTTCACCCCACCTGGAAAAAAGCCAAAAGGACCGATAGTAGCTGTATTAGAGAAAATTTTAGTGTGATTTTTATCAACAACAGATAAGTGTGCGGTCTTCTGGATCTCAAAATGCTTACACAAATGCAACTTTCTTACTGATTTAAACAGATCAGATCTGAACTCAGCATAGTCAAAATGTTCGGCTACGCAAAAGTTCAGACCCCTCTGCAGCACAGCCAGCATATCAGTCGTCAACGTACGATCAGACAAATTGTAGATTTTTAAATCCACATCTCTCACTCCCGCCATGACACTTGTTCCCGTTTGTACGGAGGAGGGACAATAATGTCTTCCTCTAGATCTAGATCTTCCTCCTCTCCATGTCCTCCGCCTAAAGGGGAATCTGCTTTCTCGGCTCCACCTCCTTGGTAGTTTTTAGACATATCTGAATCGGACTCTTCATCCATGGTAATGGCCAATTTTGTTTTCTTGGCCTTCTTCCCATTAGAATCTTTAGGGTTTTTCTGTTTTTTTGAATTTTTAGGAGTTTTGGGGGTATATGGTGTCCCAGGCGTTTTTGGTGTGGCTGGATTCTCTAGATTTTTCTTCTTCTTTTTCCTTGGGGTATCAAAAGATTTCCCCCAGGTAAATACTCATCCAGTGTCATAGTCTTGTTGCTTATCCCTCAGAATCTTTTCTCGTTTTGTAGATTTAACATCGTTTTGAATAGGAATAAGTTTTTCATCCAATTTTTTCAAAACATTGGCCCATTTTTCCTGACTATACCGGCTCTGTAGTTCTTGTCTGAGCGAGATAAGTTCTGTAGTGACTTTGAGATGTTCAGCCACATTTTGTTCCACCACCAATTGTAAAAATTTCTTGGAGGCCTCATGTTGCGCAGACTCCCATTTCTTGGCAAAATCCGGATCTGGATTCTGGACCGCCATATTTTTTACTACCCTTAGTCCGCGTGGTACTCGGGCGCAAGCCACGTATGTTTTTAGGGAGGTGACTGACCAAAAAAGGCGTAGCTCTCGCTCTTCCAATGTGATGATTTTTTGTTCCAGATTCTTAATACTGAAAACACTGATGACATCCTTAGTGTTGCAGTCCGTAAAAAAGGTCTCGGCATCCTCGTCCGACTCTCGGATACGTCAATCAGACCATTTTATTACATGCCAGTGTGTTTCCAGCCTTAGAAGGTAGTGAGAGCGAGCAGGTCTTCACCACTTGATGAAATCACAGGGAGCTGATGTTTTTATGGCACGAAGAGGTCAAACAATGACCCCCTGGTGTACCAGGTATGGTGGCCTGTTAGACCTAGTCATAGGCAGGGTCTAACATGGGATCTGTTAGCATAACCTGTCAGGTTCAAGCATTGCAATACATGTCTATTACAGTGCATGAGACCAGTGATCAGAAGAAAAAAAAGTTAAAGATAAAATGGAGAAAAAGCAGCACTCACCAAAGTAGATGCATGACGATTCTTTATTGGAGTTGCCAAGACATGGTGCAGGGAGGGGGGGAGACCAAGGTGACTACGGCACCGTTTCGGGCTCTCGCCCTTCAACGGGTCACAGGTGCCCGGTAATGCCTGCTCCTACCTTATATAGGTGGAGCTGGACCGCCCTCATGGCGTCACAACCGGTCAATCATAATAAAAACACAAATACAAGTGTTAAAAACAAGACACAAATAACAGAGCAACACAAGGACTGTCAGCAGTAGTTATATACATAAATAGCGGCATAAATATGCGGGATCGCATACTTACACACTGCAGAGCTGTCGGCTACAGCAGCGGCGTCCGAGAGCACCGACACTTCCGGGTCACGTGAGCGCGTCAGGTGACTAAGTCACATGACCGCGAGGGGGAGAAGCGTAATTGGTCGACGCTCCCCATTCTAAACTCGCAAGCGCGCGGTAGCCATAGCAACTACAAACGTCGCTCGGTTTCAATTAGGGAGAGGAAAAAAAACTTAGTCACCTGACGCGCTCACGTAACCCGGAAGTGTCGGTGCTCTCGGACGCCGCTGCTGTAGCCGACAGCTCTGCAGTGTGTAAGTATGTGATCCCGCATATTTATGCCGCTATTTATGTATATACAGTTAGGGCCAGAAATATTTGGACAGTGACACAATTTTGGCGAGTTGGGCTCTGCATGCCACCACATTGGATTTGAAATGAAACCTCTACAACAGAATTCAAGTGCAGATTGTAACGTTTAATTTGAAGGGTTGAACAAAAATATCTGATAGAAAATGTAGGAATTGTACACATTTCTTTACAAACACTCCACATTTTAGGAGGTCAAAAGTAATTGGACAAATAAGCATAACCCAAACAAAATATTTTTATTTTCAAATTTTGTGGCGAATCCTTTGGAGGCAATCACTGCCTTAAGTCTGGAACCCATGGACATCACCAAACGCTGGGTTTCCTCCTTCTTAATGCTTTGCCAGGCCTTTACAGCCGCAGCCTTCAGGTCTTGCTTGTTTGTGGGTCTTTCCGTCTTAAGTCTGGATTTGAGCAAGTGAAATGCATGCTCAATTGGGTTAAGATCTGGTGATTGACTTGGCCATTGCAGAATGTTCCACTTTTTTGCACTCATGAACTCCTGGGTAGCTTTGGCTGTATGCTTGGGGTCATTGGACGGCGCTTCATAGTACAGATGGACAATCAACTTTGCAGCATTTGGCTGAATCTGGGCTGAAAGTATATCCCGGTACACTTCAGAATTCATCCGGCTACTCTTGTCTGCTGTTATGTCATCAATAAACACAAGTGACCCAGTGCCATTGAAAGCCATGCATGCCCATGCCATCACGTTGCCTCCACCATGTTTTACAGAGGATGTGGTGTGCCTTGGATCATGTGCCGTTCCCTTTCTTCTCCAAACTTTTTTCTTCCCATCATTCTGGTACAGGTTGATCTTTGTCTCATCTGTCCATAGAATACTTTTCCAGAACTGAGCTGGCTTCTTGAGGTGTTTTTCAGCAAATTTAACTCTGGCCTGTCTATTTTTGGAATTGATGAATGGTTTGCATCTAGATGTGAACCCTTTGTATTTACTGTCATGGAGTCTTCTCTTTACTGTTGACTTAGAGACAGATACACCTACTTCACTGAGAGTGTTCTGGACTTCAGTTGATGTTGTGAACGGGTTCTTCTTCACCAAATAAAGTATGCGGCGATCATCCACCACTGTTGTCATCCGTGGACGCCCAGGCCTTTTAGAGTTCCCAAGCTCACCAGTCAATTCCTTTTTTCTCAGAATGTACCCAACTGTTGATTTTGCTACTCCAAGCATGTCTGCTATCTCTCTGATGGATTTTTTCTTTTTTTTCAGCCTCAGGATGTTCTGCTTCACCTCAATTGAGAGTTCCTTTGACCGCATGTTGTCTGGTCACAGCAACAGCTTCCAAATGCAAAACCACACACCTGGAATCCACCCCTGACCTTTTAACTACTTCATTGATTACAGGTTAACGAGGGAGACGCCTTCAGAGTTAATTGCAGCCCTTAGAGTCCATTGTCCAATTACTTTTGGTCCCTTGAAAAAGAGGAGGCTATGCACTACAGAGCTATAATTCCTAAACCCTTTCTCCGATTTGGATGTGGAAACTCTCATATTGCAGCTGGGAGTGTGCACTTTCAGCCCATATTATATATATAATTGTATTTCTGAACATGTTTTTGTAAACAGCTAAAATAACAAAACTTGTGTCACTGTCCAAATATTTCTGGCCCTAACTGTAAGTACTGCTGACAGTCCTTGTGTTGCTCTCTGTTATTTGTGTCTTGTTTTTTACACTTGTATTTGTGTTTTTATTATGATTGACCGGTTGTGACGCCATGAGGGCGGTCCAGCTCCACCTATATAAGGTAGGAGCAGGCATTACCGGCACCTGTGACCCGTTGAAGGGCGAGAGCCCGAAACGGTGCCGTAGTCACCTTGGTCTCCCCCCCTCCCTGCACCATGTCTTGGCAACTCCAATAAAGAATCGTCATGCATCTACTTTGGTGAGTGCTGCTTTTTCTCCATTTTATCTTTAACTTTTTTTTCTTCTGATCACTGGTCTCATGCACTGTAATAGACATGTATTGCAATGCTTGAACCTGACAGGTTACGCTGACAGATCCCATGTTAGACCCTGCCTATGACTAGGTCTAACAGGCCACCATACCTGGTACACCAGGGGGTCATTGTTTGACCTCTTGGTGCCATAAAAACATCAGCTCCCTGTGATTTCATCAAGTGGTGAAGACCTGCTCGCTCTCACTACCTTCTAAGGCTGGAAACACAATGGCATGTAATAAAATGGTCTGATTGACATATCCGAGAGTCGGACGAGTGTCATCCAATTTTCGCTCCGTTTTGCATCCAACGTCTATGCTCTAGTCTGACACTAGCTTCTAGTGTCCGACATTTTCTATGTGTTGTCCGTGTGTAATGCGATTTTAAAATGGCATTTCTCATGCTGTATAAAGTGAGTAAAGAGTTGACAGAATGAAGTGATTGAATACAATAGACAGATAGATGCTATAATAGCTAGATCGGGTTCACCGGTCTCCCGCTGCTACTTCCGGTGCCGCCCATTAAGTTAATTACATATTCACTGCACTGTCAAACATACAGCCAATCAGAGAAGCTCACACTGTTTGAGAGCTTCTGTGATTGGCTGTTGTAGTCTGAGTGCTTTTCCTCAATCTGGACAGTGATTCTGCTTGGTTGCCATACACATTAGTGTAGGGTAACCAACCTGGCATTATAGGGTGCGAAATAAATAAATATAAAAAAAATGTGTGGGGCTTCGCAGCAATTTTAAGTCTAGCCCGATGAAAGCAGACAGCTGTGAGCTGCCACCCTCAGCTGCCTAATTTTCCCTTGGCTGGCAAAAAAAATTGCTTAGGCTTCGCCATTTGTTACACCATTCACTGATCGCCATAATTAATCTAATAGCTCTATTGTACATGTTGTTGTGATAACATGTCTGTTATTTGAGGATTTGTGATTTTTTTATTATTAAAAAAAGTCCATAAAAAAAATTACATTTACCGTATGTATTTATTTTCATTATTTTTTAGTAATTGTATATAGAGAAAAAAAAATCTGACTTGTATTCTTCCTTTAAAATACAGGAACATAGAAATACACTGCTCTATACAGTTGTAGCTCCGTCATAGCTTCACCTGCTGCCTGCAATGAGACAAGATATGTGTTCGATTCCCGGAGAGGCCAGATCTCCAGAGACAGATGCTGTCCCTGCCCACCAAGGAAAAGGAGCTACAGAGTGATGAAGATGCTGGGTAGAAGACAATATACAGAGAGAGTGTAAGTGAAAGTTAGGACAGCCGTACTGCCCCTCAAATCGGGACAGTACCAATGTATTCAAGAGAGTTGGGAGCTATGATGTAATAGTTTACATGACCCGTATTAGAGCTTTCTCTGACCCCAGTCATTAGAATAGAATCTTAGCATATACTTTATTAGTCATATGACTTTTGTGCAGACTGAAGTGGCAGTACTTTTCCTTGCGTGACTGCCATAAAGATGCACACTAGTGGTCTCTAAGAAGATATAATGAAATCTTTATGCAGTGACATGGCTTCTGATGACAATTAAATTATAAATACATTTTACCGCAATTTACATTTTTAAAATTGTTAGCTAATTTTTAGAATTAGGAGTCAGTACACTTTTTTTTAGCTTGAAGCTCTGAGAAAAGCCCTCTAGTGGTAGCTGCAATCAGCCAGAATATTAACCATCACCTGTGTATATTCAACGTTGAGCTCTGTATCAGAAACAGACTTAACATCACAGAATTTTGAATTTAGATTAAAAAAAATAGTTGATGGGCACATAAATCAAACAGATATTAGCTTCATCTTCCTTTTATCACTACTAGACTGGCTGCTAAATCTGTCTCCTTTCTCTCCCTTTCAAAAATAGCCAGCGCCATTAGCAAGTATCTGCCAAGGATGGAAAATAAATTCAAGAACATATGGCTGACATGGCACATAGGTGGGTTTGATGCAACATTCAACTGTTAATTTGTGCTGACAAGTCCACTTTAAATAGGTCAGAAAATTTCCCGTGAAATGAATGGTTGGCTGCTCTGTCTACCAGATGAAACAGGTGTAATTATAGTTTTATGTTCTTTAATTTGTTTTATTAATTAGCCGATCTGATCCTGTAGATATGGGATAATAAATGCAAACATCCAGAGAACACACATGCTGATATTAAGAGTATATCCACATTGGGTGGATACATAGCACTCTTTCGTTCTAAACATTTGGTATGGAAAATACCTATCTTATCACTGTAGAAGCATTGTGGATGACATTTTACCATATCTCATCCATCTGCCTTGACCCGCAGTGTCAGATTTTTAATGTACTACAAGTCAATTTATGCTGCAGATTTGCACTTCCGCAAAGAAAACCAGTATTAGCTACAGACTTTCCACTGTGGAAAATGCACTATGTATGAGCACTTCTGTGGACAAACCCTAAAGCCAGTTTCGTATATCCATGAATCATGGTTAAAGTACAGGCAGGCTGTGGGCAGAGGCATAGCTACAATAGATGCAGGGGTTGCAATCGCACTGAGGCCATGGAACCTAGGTGGCCCCAAGCGTCCCTTTAGCCTATATAAAAAGGAGCATCCGCTCCTTCCTTGACCACAACACAGCCAAGACACTTGTCCACACCCTCGTCATCTCCCGCCTGGACTACTGCAACCTCCTGTTCACTGGCCTCCCTGCCACCTCCCTCGCACCTCTCCGCACCATCCTCAACTCTGCTGCCCGACTCATCCACCTATCTCCCCGTTACTCGCCCGCCTCCCCCCTCCGCCGAGCCCTCCACTGGCTCCCCATCCCCCAGCGATCTCGCTTCAAAACCCTAACCCTGACCTACAAGGCCATACACAACCTGTCCCCTCCCTACATCTCCGACCTAGTCTCCCGCTACCTCCCCTCACGCAACCTGCGCTCCTCTCAGGAACTCAACCCCCCGCATTTCCACCTCCCACAACCGCACACAAGACTTCTCTCATGCTTCCAGCAGACTCTGGAACTCCCTCCCCCACCATATCAGACACTCCCCTACCCTGGGAACCTTCAAGAAAAACCAGAAGACCCACCTCTTCCTACAAGCCTACAACACACACTGAGACCCAATCCACTGCACCATCTCACCTCTCCCCTCCCCCTCCCCCCTCCTACTGTCTCCCTCCCCGCCCCTCTAGACTGTGAGCCCTCGCGGACAGGATCCCTGGCCCTATTGTACCCGTACGATTGTTTTGTCGATTTGTCATCGTTTTTCGACCACTTGTCTTTGTCTACCCCTAACTTGTACAGCGCTATGTATCCTAATAGCGCTATATAAATACCTAATAATAATAATAATAATTAAAGATTTGCAATGGAGGCCTTGTTGGAGTTTTCATATTGAGTCCCATGAGCTTCAAGTTACACCTCTGGCTATGGGTCTCCTGATCAAGAGCCTGATAATGCCTATAAGGCTGTTCTATTCCCTTTAGCTGACCTGTAGCCAATCTGTACATGCTCAGACCTTGATTCAAAATCTGTGAAACTGACCTAAATTGTTACACTTAGTTTAAAGAGTATATTCTAACATGAGGGAATTCACCCAATTCAAAAGATATAGACAAATTCCCGACCTGTGGAGTGCAATCATTGGCCCAATCTGTTGTCTGAATGTAGTGAAGGTAGAGCATTCACACCTCGGGCCATTCAGTTTTCTACTCTTCTCTCTTCAGGAGCATGTTGCTCCTCTGCCTCCCGGCTTCCTTGTTGTCGGGGCAATGCGCTCCTCAAAATTGTCAGTTCTTTCCAGAGTCATGGGTGGCCTAAACTTAGTGCTCTCCTATGCTACCAGCAGATGATGCTTCGCTTCTATAGCATGGGAGAAGCATATCGGAATTGAAGATGGCCTGATCCAGCTATCCAGCTTCAGAACTGCACTTTTGGGCTCTATAGCATAAAGCCTATGAGCAGTGTGCACTCTTTGTCTAGGTAACCAGCCACTATGAGACTACAGCGGTGGCTGGTAACCAAGGCAATGAGTTGAAATCTATAAAATAAATAATGTTTATTCTTGAGAATGGAGAGGATTTTTAATAGGATATAAATTGCCCAGTTTTAAAAGCATTTTGCAATTTTAACCATGTAAGAATTGAGATGACCCCTGCAACATTTTTTTTTCAATAACATTAATAAATTGTTGTAATAATGTTATCAAACAAAGTGAAAAGTGAGTAGATGTGCATCACTATCATTGGTGGACCCGAGCACATCCAAGCATTAGACAGATAGCTTAGTGATGATGTCTGGTCAATTAAATAACAATAAAAAAATTTAAAAAATCAGGTAATGGTACATATCCTGTAGATTTAACATTGATCAACTCACTGATTCCACTAGGAAATGTGTAATGCTTCATTGTTCTCCGTACATAGACTGTCATTGTTCTCAGCAGCACATGTCGTTTTTACTAGTTGATTATCGGCAAACGAGTGCTATAAGGAAGGTTCGTTCACGATAATCGGCGAGTGTAAATGCACTATGAGTTTAATTAGCTCAATGTCTCTTTCCCACAAAAGAAAACAAATTACAGATCAGACATAATTTATCTACCCACACACAGTGGATGCTGTTGATAAAGTGGCTGTATCAACATCTACCACATCTACTCTCAGCGTTCGTACCATCTAGTGAAGAATTATGGAACTGCATTAGATCAAAATTCTGTCTATATGGATGGCATCTACAGGAATGGCCATGTGTGTACATATTAAATACATAGGGTAAATGTAAGATCAGCACATATATCAGGTTAAATGACAAATAAACGTTTCCATATAACCAAAAACAACTTCCTAACTGGAAGGACCCATGGCTTCCTGTATCTCTCCACAGGGTTTGAATTTGGGTTTCTTGGTCTAAGAAGTGGAAATGATTCTGAAGACTCACTCTTCAACATGTACACTGGCAATCAAAATTAGAAAACAACACACAATTTCTGTAATGTTAAGGTCATTGTGTTATCCTAACAATTAGCAGTATTTTAAGCTTATTTCATAAATTGAATATATTCTAAAGCAGGGGTGGGGAACCTCAGGCCCCAGGGCTGAATTCAGCCCTCGATGACTTTTTTGCGGCCCCCGGGCAGATTCCTGGGGACCGCAGTTCTTGGGCTGGCAGACGCGTTTTGCCGACTGTCTGCCCTTTAAATCCAGCTCTCCAGTGATCTCTATGCCCCAATCTCAGCCTCCCCAGTGACGTATATGCTCCCAGCCACTCCTTGATATCTAGGCCTCTAGCAAACCTGGAAAAGCAGTTGAGGAGCAACATGACCAATATCACCCACGCCAAAGAGAAGAAGCTCCAGCCGCCTTAGTAGGGGTGAGTTGATTGTTTAACGAAATATAGCATGGTAATTTTCAAGTTGATAATTTTGTACAGCCCTAGAAGGATTGTAGAAATTTCCAAATGGCCCTCGGCAGAAAAATGGTTCCCCGCCCCTGTTCTAAAGCAAAGAGTCAAAATTTAAATGCGATAAATTTAAAAGAACACTGATCAAAATTAGAGAACACTTTCAGATACATGTAAGTTACTGGTGTTAATCTGCCACCTGGTGCTAATTTCCTCAATTATCTGACAAACCCTATTTAACTGGCAGCCTAATTTTCCAGTTTGTACTCACTTTGCAAAAATAGGGTGCAGTTCCAAAGTGACTGAAACCCTTCGGCAGCAGGTGTCCAGATGAAGGCCAAAGGTGTCACCCTATCTTTCATAGCAAGAGAAGTTGGTCGGTCCAAATCTGTGATATTAAGAATATTGATCTTTACAACATCACAAACTCTTTCAAGTCCCCCAAGAAGGCTGGTCGCCCTCGGAAGACAAATGCAAGAGGGGACATGATAATGCGGATATTCTTCATGGGTATCCGTTTCAACACTGCAGCTGGAATAGCTCTCCAGTTCAGCACTGAACAGGGTAAGGATCTGTCTCATTATACAGTGTCACAACGTTTAAGAGCATTTGGACTGAAAACCCACTCTGCACTGACCATACCTCTCATTAGCAGAAAGAATCAAAATGCTAGACTCACCTTTGGTGGGGAGCATGTTGTGTAGACAGAGAAGTGGTCCACAGTTCATTTTAGTGATGAAAGCATGTTTAGTTTCTTTGGGTTTGCTGATAAATATTATGTTCGTCAACAAACTGGAAAAAACTGAACTTAAAATGTGTAAAGATCTCTTTGAAAGGTTGTGGATGAAGTGTCATGGTTTGGGAAATGTTTTCTACTGCAGGAGTTGGACCTCTCATACAGTTATAGAGAAAAAGCGCAGAGTGAATGCATGGGTGTTTCACAACCTTCTTCAACAACACATGGTTCCTTACTTGCGTCCAGAGATATATCCGGGCACTACCGGCTCCTGACCATATATACAGCCCAGACCACTGGGACCTGCACACATAGTCAGCCTCCATCACCCCCTCCCTGGCTGTAATGTAACCTGGAAAAAAGGTTCATTAAAAAACGCAGAGCATCAAATGGTGAGTGCCTCTTTTGTCTCATCTTTAAAGAGGTTCCTTACTTGCGTTCAGCACTCAGTCAGCAATGTGACAATGTCCTCTGTCACACAGCAAAACTGGTAAAGCAGTTCCTTGAAACAGAAAAGATTGAAACAATGAAATGGTGACCCAGAGTCCTGATCTAAACCCAATGGAAAACCTCTGGAAAATCCTTGGTGACAAAGTTATGGTCAAGAAACACACAAGAGTCACAGAACTGTGGAAGAGACTGGAAGAAGAGTGGACCAAAATCCCCCCAGAGCAGTGTGAGAGACTAGTGATGTCCTGTGTCCACAGATGTGTTAAAGTCATTCAAAGCAAAGGCCTGTACAAAGCAAAGGCCTGTACAAAGCAAAGGCCTGTACACTTCCTACTGATTGGTGACTGTTGTAACCTTTACAAAATTTAGTTTTAATGTTTCTCTGTGCTACAGTCATTGCTGTTCTCTAATTATGATCACATTTTGTGTAAAATGAAGGTTTTAAGTTGATAAAGTTTGTTTATTTTAGAAAATACTGTTCTAGTAGCATGGTGTACCCCTAACACAAAAACATTCAGATGTTTATCAATATAAATTACCATATATACTCGCGTATAAGCCGACCCGAACAAAAGCTGAGGCTACTAAATTTACCAGAAAAAATTGGGAAAACGTATTGACTCAAGTATAAACCTAGGGTGGGAAATGCAGCACCTCCCCATCCTAATATATTATACCCCCATCCTGGTATATCGCCCCCCAGCCTCCTGCATAGCCTCCATCCTGGTATATCATCCCACATCCTGGTACATAACTCTGCATACTGGTATATCATCTCCCATCCTGGTGCATAGCCCCCATCCTGATATATCATCCCCCATCCTGGTATATGGCCCTCCATCCTGGTATATAGCCCCATCCCCCATCCTGGCACACACACAAAAAAAAACAAAAAAACGATTTACTTCCCCTCCCCATCGCTTCCCCTGTAGCACCGCCGCATCCTTCTGTCTTCTTGTCCCAGCATCCGATCATGTTCGTGGCGCGCACAGCGATGACGTCACTGTCCTGCACCGCTCTCATGATAAATGCCAGCACTAAACAGGAGGACGCCACGGTGCTGCAAGGGAGCGATGAGAAGGTGAGTTAAATACTCCTTCACCAGGATAATCTCTGCTTCCCACGCCAAAGATTATGTGTTAGGAAGCAGTGAATATCCACACAGCCCCTAGTCATCTAGGCCCACTTTATTAGGCTAATGTATTGTACGCCCTCCTCTCAGCGCCAGATAAAGTGCCGAGAGGTGATGGGCAGGGAGAGTGCACTGAATATTACATTTGTCTAATAAGCGGCCCCATATGATCACCTCTGCAGCCTGCTCCAGCCACTGGTCACCACCTCTCCCCTAAAGCACAGCACACTCATTTGAGCATAAGCCGAAGGGGGCTTTTCCATCATAAAAAATGTGCTGAAAAATGCAGCTTATACTCGAGTATATATGGTACATTATGTCTGAAAAAAATCAAGTGATCATACATTGTTCTGTAATTTTGATCGCCAGTGTATTAATAGAATCTGTATTTACAAATCAATTGATAAGCAATCTCAAAATCAGTTGTCTTCTACAGGTCAATGTTTGCATCTAGAGTTCTCTGGTTTAATAGTGGCTCTATCCAATCTTAGGTATTGCAGTGGTTGGTTGAACCAGTACCTGAGGTGCCTATTTTAAACGGGTTGTCCGGTCTAAAAAGAAGATTTCTGCAGTCACTCTATGTGACTACAGACTTGTGAATCCTCACACCACATGCACTGTGAGGATTTTTCCGGTGACCTCACCATGAACGGCAATCACATGGCCGTGAGTATGCGATATGCATGCTGCCAACCAGAATCCGACTAGACTGTTTCCAGCCTTGCTCAATATACTTGCATTAGAGCAGTGGAAACAGTGTAGTCCCATTCTGGCCAGGAGTATGCATATCGTCTGCTTGTGGTCATGTGACCACGTGTATTCGAGACTTAACGGACACATTACCTAAGAAAGAAAACAATAGAACTTCTGTGATGATATGCCTGTAATTACTGTAGGTTTCTTCTATTACTGAAGACAACATGGTATCCTGATCATTCCCTGGTGCCATGCTGTTTCTTTGATAGCCAGTCTATGCCCCCTTGGCATGGATTAGGTTCTTGGTATGGGGTTGAGGTTAGATATCATTCTAATGGCAGGACGCAGCTGATGAAATGTAATAATTCCAGACTGCAGCCGTGGGGCGTGGGCACTAGGGCAGATTGGCATAAACCCTCTCTGGCACACGCATCTTTCTCTTCGTCTCTCTTTTTTTTTTTTTTTGTTTTGAAGCACAGCTGAGCCAGGAAAAGGGAGGGGGTGGCACGTTTTCACCTGCCTTTTAATTGGATGTATTTTTAATTAATGGGGCTCTAGAGACCAACATGAGACCAATTTTATCCCTGAATAGGGGCTGGGGAGATATTGCGAGAGGTACAAGTATTGGACCACTGGGTGCGCTTAAACACAAGCTCTGTCATTAATCACATGGCACTTTCACTGTTTGCCAGTGTGAGACGGACATGCAGCAGATAGTTGATGTCCTGGAAGGGCACCGCATCCCGCAGCTATGTGTGCCAACCTTCCCCATGCTGCTGCCCTGAGACCTCCCTGATATCTCCATTTACTCGCCAGTGCCCCAAAGCACACAGAGCCGAGTAGGAAAAAGTTCTAACTTCACAAAAGAAGAACCAACTTTGGTCCAAGTACTGTCCACAGCCCACAGTCCAACCTTTCATGATCTTGTCTAAAGCTGGTTGAGCAAGGACCTTTCATTTATGTTCTTATGTTGCACCACGTTAACACAGATTTGATGTTGATCCTGTAGAAGATCAATACATTAAGAATGCAGCAAATATAATGGGAAGTGAGTGCTGACAATGTACATACAGTAGCACAGCTGGTCTGGTGCCCTCTCCTTTTGCATCATTGCCTCTCTCTGCCTTCTGGTGGCAGAAGCTGCAGGGCCCGCTGGGGGTAGATTGCAGGCAGAAGATCCCACTGGCACCATAAGCTGGCAGAAGGGCAGCTGCCTGTGAAGGGAAGGGAGGAGGGAGGGGAGTAGAGCAGAAGGAACCCTCTTCTCTTCCTGGGGTCAGGTGTGAGTTGGTGTATGTAGGGCAGTCATGAATATTTAGTGATTAACTCCTCCCTGGCAGTGGAGGCACTGTTTGGGCAGAGTGACGGATTGAGGTATGCAGGTGACCTGTAGGTTTTGATTGTGCCAGACAGTGGGTAAGGATTTAGGAAGTGGTAGTACATGGCAGCACTAGTACAACAGCTGGTCCATATGCATCAGGAGCAGAATTATAATAGCTTGGTGTTTCCAGATAAGCTCCGTGCCAATCCAAGTTACAATTCCAGCAATTACTCCTTTTCTTATCTGTTCCTTTCTTGCAAGATCCACTTTACTGCTCTGAAATGCAAAATTTAATGCAGACCTCTCAATTGCAGGTCAAAATGTGTTGTCAGTGCTGCGTTTTCTCATTTGGTACAAATTATTAAAATATCGTTTTTTTCACTTAGGGATGAAAGTAGAACTATTGAATCCTTAAAGCTGTGTTTGCAAGTATGTATTATTATAAAAACTACGACATATAAACCAGTTTCCATCTGTGGAAGAGGCATAAATGCGATTTTACTAAAAAAATATGAAAAAGCCCTGCTCTGCTAGGTTTGTACAAAATGTTTAGCTTTGTCTACCAGACATGAAGAGACGCTTTGTTATGGATTGCATGTGTTATGATGCTCAGCATTGCTCCGCACATGACGGTTCTGCCACATACTAACACACGATGCTCTGCAGCACTGGACTCCACATGATGTGAAGGTTTCTAGACGTTCGGCAGTGGGGATGGGAGAGCTGACACTTCCGGGCTCTGCTTTCCCACAATGTAGTGCGGCCTGCACTTGCTGTGCGCAATTAGTATTTTTCTGGCATTGTGATGCAGACAGAGTGAGAGGAACAGATGCTGAATCCTCATTGCGTTCCGTGTAACCTAGAGACAGCCTGCTGGCCCTGCCTCCCTCCCTACAATCCCCCCCCAATCTCCCCCAAGCCTGACACCTTGAAGGAAGACCCCCCCCACTAACACCACACACTTTCTCAACAAAATATGTTCCCCAGACGTCTTTTCGAAGTCAGTGAAAACTGAACAAAATATCATACAGACAATATCGACAATGTATATGTAATCCAAATCACCCCCCTTGAGAGCAGCGGGAGTGGAAGAACGAAAGCATGAATACATCTCCTCCCCCTCAATACATATAGATGTAGATGCGCTCTACAGTTTAAAATATCCTAGAACTTAGAGACTTCAATGTGGGGTCATCGTTGCTTATGGCCTATTAAAAGTGTTGACGAATCTATGCAAAAAATATGTAATAAAGAAACTGGAATGGGGTGAGCCCTAATTAGAAACATTTGGTAGTTTTTGCATTTTTGGACATAAAATATTTGTGTTCACTGCAATCCTTTGTAATGTCCACTATGCAGCAAACTGTAGATCTTTATCCATAGGTCAAAGTCTAAATTATTTCTACCAAATGGAGATCGATTTGTGAATAAATTCTAGATAAGACTAAATGATTATGAGATATACTAGATGTGGGCCCAATGCTATCACATTGGGAGTGTAGTGACATCACAATCGGTGCAAGCTCTGTGGTGCTGGGGTAGCGGACATCTCTTTCCCTCATGCGATCTCTCCTCTGTACCCTGTCTCTCCCCTCCCCCACCCCCATGCTCTCTCAAAATATATGTAAATAAATGTATTTTTCCTTAAAAACCTGTTTGTTTTTTAGTAATAATGTGTTTAATTTCCTAGTAAAAAATATGTAGGGCTTTGCTGTATTTTCTATTTCCAGCACAGGTAAACTAAGCTGCTACTGGCTACTAAGCCCCGCTGCCTGGTGTTACCTTGGCTGGCAATAAAAATACAGAGGAGCTCTTATTTTTTTCAATTATTTAACTAAATAATTTAAATAAAATTGGTGTGGGCATCGCCGTATTTTTTATTGCTAGCCAAGATAACCCAGGCAGCTGGGAGCTGGAATTCTCAGCGTGGTGAAGCTCAAGCGTTCTGGGCCACCCACATTGAAAATTACAACCAACAGGCACCTGAGAATTTGCACTTTGAGAGACGCCAAAAAATGGTGGTTACCCCTCTCTTCCAGCTGCCATGTAACGGTAGAAGACTTATAATAAAGGGGTTGATGTCAGCTTTTCTTGGCAGCTGACATCAAACACTATTGCAATTGTCAGCCATCAGTATGACAGCCGGTCATTAGCAATACTTTCAGTAATGAGAAAAAAGCACTAAGAGAAATCCTTTATTGCATACAAAAGAGACAGAGACACCTCGTTATCAACTTTATTAAGTTACATCAATTTCCCCTCTGCCGTAATCCTGTAATTACTGTAATTTTGCGGTGAAAGCGGTGGCGCGGCGAGATGCGTCACGCCACCACCATCTTTGTATACCTAAGTGTCAAAAGATGGCAGCCGTGTATGTAAGCGCACATGCACTGTCTCTGCCCCCAGTGTGCTTTCTCTGCCCCCTTTGCTGTGCACTCTCTCTCTCTGCCTCTCACTCTATGCTGTACATTCTCTGCCCCCCTGTGCTTCCCTGTGCCCTCCTGCCTCCCTGTGCCTGTCTGTGGCCCCTCCACCTCCTTATGCTGTCTGTGGCCCCCCGCCTCCCTGTGCTGCCGGTGGAACTCCCACCTCCCTGTGCTGTCTTTGGCCCTCCGCCTCTCTGTGCTGTCTGTGACCCCCTTGTTTCACTGTGCTGTCTTTGCTTCCCTCTTCCCAGAGCCTCCCCTTGACCTCTCTCAGCCTGTCTATGCCTTTGTAAACAGCCCTGTGGTGACGTCATGGTCATTTGATTCATGACTGATCACATGACGGTGACATCACCAAAGATCCTGCAGCAGTGTCTCTGTTATTCTGTTACGGCTGGCTACGGCATTCAGGGTGCATCGTGGTAGTGTTCAGTGGGCCCATAGAGGTGCTGCAAAGGCGCTGGTACTGCTAGAAGGGACCATATGGGCACATCCTTCGTTTGGGTGAGCTAATATTGTGTGGCTTCCAGTGGCACATTAAATTGAAGGATTCATGGACATTGCCTCGGAAGTTGATGGATGGACGGATGCCACTAGGTAAGTATATAATAGATAGAATGATAGACAGATATGAGAAATAAGGAAAAGAGTGGATTACATAAATAGTTGGATAAAATAATATTTAGGTAAGCAGATAGAGAGGTAGATGGGTAGGGGTAGAAAGTGAAGTGCTCAAGGCTGCAGATGTGCAACTAAGGGTCCTTTCACATCAGCGTTTCTCGCTGATCGCGGCAGCTGCGGTGAAAAAAAACGCAACTGCTGCGATTACCGCATAACGGCCGCGGTCGCGGCACACTTGCGACAAGCCCCATACAATGTCTATGGGCTTGCGGTAAGTGTGCGGCAGGTGCGGTTTCGGCACTTGCGGCAGGTGCGGCCGCGTAAAAAACGCGGTAAGCCACTGATGTGAAAGCACCCTAAAGAGGTTAAAAGGAGTTAAAATTAAACAGATTGATACTAGTGCATCTCAATGAATTAGAATATGATCAAAAATCAGTGTCATGTTTCAGGGTGTTCCTGGGAGGCCTGAAGTGCGTTGACTAATAAATCAATATTATATTTACCCTTTGATGCCTTGTGGAATACGGCAGCGAGATTTTTAACCCTTCATCCTCCTTACTTTAATTATATGAGATAATGACCTTTGAGTTTTCATTGTCTGCAAACCATAATACTAAATATTTACAGAAATAAACACTTAAAATAGATCACTCATTTTGTAATGACTCTATATAATATATGCGTTTCACTGTTGTATTGAATTACTGACATAAATTTAAATTTTTGATGATATTCTAATTCATTGAGATGCACTAGTAGATAGATACATACATACATTCATACGTAAATGGTACAGTATAAAGATGGCTCCTCCATTATCTTATTGAATATTTTGAGACCGGGCAAAAATTTAGGACAAGAATGAATTCTCATCGCCACTCAATAACAGAAAAGCGTATGGACCTACTTGTAGCTAAACTTTTTTCCAGCCCTGACCACAACACTGAAACCGATATGAAGCTGCTCATCTTGAAAAGCAACTTCAAATCACAGAGAGAGAGAAGAATTTGGGAATACAAACTGATAACGACCTTTGACACATTCAAAACAGGATTAAATATTTCACATGGATTTATGGGATTTTATGTAAAATGAATGAATGGAGATTTGGGGACATCACAGATTCATGCGTTTTTATATAAATTGAAAGGACACTTGGGGAGATAACATCTCCAAGAGACTCCATTTTGAGGACTATGAACTTTTGACATTTCTTAAGTGAGCTCTCTCGCTTCAGGTATTGCTGTCCACAACTCACTGAAATATTTTTAGGTTTCCACAGGCCACTAACCATATAATAATACAATTTGTTCCGCTTAACTTAGAAAGTTGGTTTCTCTTTTCCCAGCTCCTTTACCCCTCCCTAACCTGACTCTGCTTAACATCACCTGTCATATTTACCCAGCTTATAACACTGTTTTTTTTTCCTTTTGTTTATGTATATATGAATGTGGCTTGGAATTCATGTCATTACCAGCCTGACGAAGGGGCCTTAAGCCACGTCACACACGTCAATGTCGCCAGCGATCTGATCTGTCTAGATACCCGCAGTTTACCATGGATACCAGCTCCCAGCACTTGCTGAGAACTTGCGCTGGGAAGCTTGCTGATCGTGCGACTCCCGGTGTCACACGTTGCGATGCTGCGTGTCCACTAGGGGACCATCGGCAGGTTTTCGGACCTGTCCGAAAACCGGGCGACCATCAACCAGCGATTTATCGCTGGTTGATATACCATATCACACGCGTCAACATCGCTGCAACGTCACGTGCAGCAGCGACATTGACAGCGATATTGACGCGTGTGATGGCCCCTTTAGTGTCCCCAAAGCTTGTTACGTTTACCATCTTTTCAGTTAGCCATTAAAAGGTATAACCCACTGAGGACTCTCAGATTTCAATATCTTTCTATCTACTGGCTAACACGGTACACACATCTTTTACTGAATATTTTAAGTAAGCTTACACAACAATGGAAAAAAGTTATTGATAACACCCATTATTGAAACCAAGCCATAGGCAAAACTGAAAGAGATCCAGTCACTTACTTTAAAAAATTTACATAAAAAGCTCTGGGTTCCCCTGATGTTTCCACTTTTTTAACTTTTGAGTTGAGTCACTCCATTGCTGATATATCCACATTTGTGGTTTTAGTAAAGCACTATGAGAAATTTTTGCTAGTAATGCCACGGGGTGTTTCTTCAGAGTCTTCTTAGGGGTTGTGCTCTTTCACCCCCGCCTCCTAGATGTTGCGAATCACAGTTCAGCAATATCTGAGAATTCTAAAGCAGATCCCAGCTGTTATTGGCAGTATATGAAGAGGAATGGGTGAAAGCACACGACCTCAGAGAATACTCTGAAGAAACATCGAGTTGCATTACTAGGAAAAATTTCACATATTGCGCTCTAAGAGCAGTAAGGCTGCCTTCACACTTGCAGATGCATCTGCAGCGTTTTGCAGATGCATCTGCAAGCATCTGCATGCAGACCGCGGCCCCTATGTTTATAATGGTGCGCACGGCGGATGCTTGCGGACCGCCGTGCGCACCCATTCACTCCTATATGTGATCTGTGCGCACGCGGATGCCTGCGCACAAATCACACACTCCCGCCCGCACCATGGACGCGAGATGTCGCGTCCCTGGTGCGGACGAGAGTGTGTGATCTGTATGCAGGCATCCGCGTGCGCACAGATCACATATAGGAGTGAATGGGTGCGCACGGCGGTCCGCAAGCATCTGCAGACCGCCGTGCGCACCATTATAAACATAGGGGCCGCGGTCTGCATGCAGATACTTGCAGATGCATCTGCAAAACGCTGCAGATGCATCTGCAAGTGTGAAGGCAGCCTAAATGTGACTATCTCTTCAAAGGAGCGACACAGTATTAGGGGAAAAAGTGTCAGCATCATGGGAGTTCAGGGATTTTTACAAGTTATTTGACTGAACTATTTTGACTAAGTAACACATTCTCTTTAAATATTGCAGATCCCAATTCAAAATCTGTAAGGTCCCACAACTACCATATGTTTTTGGATATGACTCGGATTGGGCTAAATGGACATGTTATAAAGCCTCTAAAACTCAGTGCTTGTATCTGATATGTCATTTGGGCATCTAGGAAAGCTTTCTCAAAAGTAAGTGAGATATTACTGACTAAAATTTTGAAAAAGATAATAATGTAACTTATTAAAAATGTTACTTATCCGTATCAAAAATATATACTGATGGAGACCAGAATCACTTCTTTGAAGAATGCACAAAAGTCCAGCAAAGGTGCAATACATCAGTTCTGTTTAAGGTGCTGATTCATAATTGTATTAACAAGCAATACTTCTATGTTCACATGTCCAGTGATCAGCCCTCAGGGTGCGCTCACACTAGCGTATAGCCACCATGTAACGTGCATGAGTGCTATCCGATGTTTTATCAGATGGCACTCTCTCCAATGTTGTACTATGGTGCAGTGCCAACCAGCGTTCTTTCCCATGCCGAGACGGCATGGAAAAAATATTGCTGAATGCTATGAGTGGCAGTGTATATCGGATAGTGCGCACCCATTCAAGTTCAGTGGGTGCGTGCAAAACATTGGCCTGCACTTGGATATTATCCAAGTACAATTCGATATACACCGACACAGACAATGGAGAAGTTAATCACTCCTTCCTCTCTGCACCTGTGTCCTGATTCTTGCAAGCAAGAGATATGGAGCACGGTGAATGACACTCAACTCATGCTCGCAGCAGAGTTGTGGCCGAGTATCATTTGCGTATAGCATCTGATTCTCTTGGATGCTATACGCCAATGTGAGTGAGCCCTTAGAACGGATCCAGTTGCAGACACAACTTTTTTGTCCAGCAAAAAAACTTATTTCAATTGGATCCATGTTTTTAATATTGAAGTCTACGGAAAGCGGATCCATTATATAGCTATTTGTTTCTTTTCTTCATTTGAAAAGAATACTTTTTTTGCTTACTGCATAAGTTTCAAATGGAAGAAAATGGATGGCTATTTAAAGCACCATTGCAGAGGGTTTTTTATTGCAGTGATAGAGTGGTGCTTCTAATGTGTGCTTGACCCTAGTCTCATACTTATCTGCTGCCGTCCTTACCTTCTATCACCGCCTTGGTTTGTCTTTAGCAGGTTGTGACCTCCCAGTTCTCTCTAGTGTTGGCTGGAGCAATCCACAAGTCACAACTCAATTTAAGTCTATGAGAGCCTTGTTCTGGTCTCAAAGACTTGCATTGAGCGCTTGTGACTGTTACTTCAGATATTGTGGTCACAAAATGGCGCTGCGTGACTGAAGCGATGGTGAAGATGACAGTGGGTGAATATATAACTGGGCAGAAACTTTAGATTAATAACACCACTCAAGCACTGAAAAAAAGAAAAACGCTGGAGTGTGTCGATCCGCTTTCCATAGACTTCAATGGAAAATTACTGGATCCAGTTGAAATTGCTGCTGGATCCTTTCTATCGGATGATTGCTGAACATGTAAACATAGCATTAGTGACACCGCTCATCCCACCATGAACTTGAATCCAGATATCCTTAGAGAATGTTCCCACAATTAGCGTTGTACAATACAAGCACAGTGGATGGGTTTAGAGAAGTCCAATGCTCACTGTGCTTTTTTTCTCTGTAGTGTAAACTGGCATGTGTTGTGGCTTTCCAAGCTGCAGCATGTCAATTTATATTTGTAGAGAAGCAAGTGTGCTCGGCCAGAGACCACAGTGAAAATCTGCTGCGCCCAGAACACTAACATCTGCTGATCGTCGGCACGGAAGAGAACACTTGCGTCTCTGCAGGAGAAAAGACGCTGCATTTCGGACACAGCATCTATGGATTGTGGGCAAATACCTGTGGCGCCCCTCTGGTCGGGAGGCCACGTTAGGGGTACTGCACCCAGATAAGGGTGTGTAGAACTCCTGTGACTAGGGAATTGGGATGTCGCATAAGGGACCCTCACAACACTCATTCACACACACCCTAGAGTAGGGGACCGTGGGTGGACCCGCTTAAGGGAGGACCCAGTCCCATGGGAGGCGTGGCGGGTAGAAAAGTGTGTGGGTGGGAGAACAGTAAGGGCCCTTTCACATCAGCGTTTTTTTTAAATCGCGGCAGATGCGGTGAAAAAACCGCATCTGCCGCGATTACCGCATACCGGCTGCACTTGCGGCGCGGTTGCGGTTTTTCCATGCAAGGTATAGGCGGACTTGCGGCAGGTGCGGCAAGTGCGGTTTTGCACTTGCGGCAGGTGCGGCCGCGAAAAAAACCGCGGTTAGCCGCGGTTTTTTTCGCTGCCGCACCTGCCGCAAGTGCAAAACCGCACTTGCCGCATCTGCCGCAAGTCCCCCTATACTTCCTATGGGAAAAACCGCAACTGTGCCGCAAGTGGAACGGTTATGCGGCAAACGCGGCAGATGCGGTTTTTTCACCGCATCTGCCGCGAATTACGAAAAACGCTGATGTGAAAGGGCCCTTAGGCAGTCTGAGTCGGAGAGCTCCGTTGGAAATTGAGTAGTGCAGGGCTACGGTGAAGCCGTCAGGACAGAGGGAGATCCTAGGGGCACTAGGTAGTGTGGTGCGCCTGAATCCGGACTTCCGACCGGAGGGATCTGGTCCTGGAACAGAGGACTGGCTCTGAACATGGTGCAGGCGTTTATCCCCGAGCTGTTAAACCGGAGGCCCAAGCTTCCAGAGGAAGTCGCAGCCGAACACTTGGCACATTCCTAAAAAGGCATACTGAATAGGGTCAACGGGACCCGGAGGAGTGTTCTCCACAGAGGGCCCGTGGGAGCCGGCTCAAGGCCCTGCACGCCGGAGCGTTTCAAGAGAGACTGGAGAGGGCGCAGTGAGGGATCGGCAAGGAATGGCAGGCACACCACCGAGGGTCCTAAGTGAGTCTTTCCGGTTCCCTGGTGGCTACCCAGGCCAGAAAGACCTGAAAGACTGTACCATCTGTGACCTGTCTGAAGTACTGCCAGTAAAAGCCTTGCAGAGTTATGTGTGTTGTACATTATTTGCCTGCGCCTGGAGAGCCGCACACTTGCTGAATTGAGAAGACTGGTAACAAGGCTGTGTGGTAAGCTGCCTCCCTGTGTAAAAACCATAACATTAACAACTGCCGGGGGACCCCGCTCCACCTACTGGGAGCGTAACCTTTTTGCTGCTCTACCATCACCCTGGAGGACTGTCCTGCAGCGTCGGTAACATTACTGGAATTGTAGGTGGCGTCACGAAACGCTTTTATTTTTATTGACTTTTCCCGGTTTTAAGCGACCACCAGGGTCACGGGATCGGGCAACTGGCCCCAGTGACATCTCCTGTGTAACTAAACGCCTGGGACCGGGTACCCCACGTCCCTGGGGCGGGTCATACCCAAATTCAAATATTGAGCATTTAGTGAGTTTTCTACCTCATTAATTGTAGCCAAAACCATGAGTGGGTGATACAAGCAGAAGTGGTGACGTGTTTCTATTATACTTTTTCTCTGATTGTTCCACTCCTGAATTTGGGTTACAAATACTAATGTACAAATATAATTTCTCTAGTTAGCCAATAAAGGTATTACTCCTTGAATACTTTTTTTTCCAACTTTTTTTTGAAGCATAAGTATTTACATCGATTTTTCTGGCTAACACGGTACCACAATATTATTTTGTATTGTATATCGCAAATACTGATGTATAAAACTGACCAAATACTAAACGTGCGAAGGTGGCCACACTAGCAGTTTTACTCCCTGAAGTCTCAACAGAGCTGCTTATTGTTTTTATCTTTTGTTTCTTTAATGTATTTCTTAGTACTGTCTTATGTGTATTTCATTTTTAGAATTTTTATCTTTTTTCTATTTGTCAATCAAGTATGTTATTTCTATTAAATGGTGATTTGTAGATAAATATTTTTGATACATAGATAAGAGATAGATATATAAATTAGATAGATAATAGATCTGCATAGAAATTGTAGATTATATAGATACTGATAAAAGCATTATATCAGAAATAATAATTATACCTTTTATTTCTATAGTGCCAACATATTCCGCAGCACTTTATAATTCAGAGGGGATGTGCACAGACAATATCAGACGTTACAGAGTAATACAATTCAACAGATACCAAGAGGAGTGGGGACCTGCTCACAAGCTTACAATCTATGAGGAAATAGGGGAGGCACAAAAGGTACCGTAAATGGTAAAAAGTGCTTGTATTGTCTCGTCCAGCAATCAAAATAATAAAGAGATGTAAGACCTTACCATCAAAGTCAACAGCTACTCACTATCGCCAGTCCCGCAAGCTCACTTTCTCGGTGTAATCATTGACTCCGCTCTCTCCTGCAAGCCACATATCCAAGTCCTTTCCACCTCCTGCCAACTCCAACTATTTCCCTGATCCGTACATTACTTAACCAAATAACTGCAAAAACACAAGTGCATGTCCTCATCATCCTAGACTACTGCCACCTCCTGCTCTCTGGCCTCCCTTCTAACACTCTCGTATCACTCCAATCTATTTTACACTCTGCTGCCATACTAATCCACCTCTTTCCCCGTTGTTCTTCAGCCTTTCCTTTCTGCCAAGCACTTCACTGGCTTCCCAGAGATTCCTGTTCAAAACCCTAGCCATGACTTACAAATCCATCTGCGACCTATATCCTCCTTAGATCTGAGACCTAGTCCTATGGTATTTACCTGTAAGTAACCTCTGATGCTCACAAGATCTCCTTCTCTCCTCCCTTCTTATCTCCTCTTTCTACAATTGCAAACAAGATTTCTCCTGTGTATCCCCCATACGCTGGAACTCTGTGTCCCAACACATCAGACTCTCGACAACTGTGGAAACCTTCAAAAGGAAGCTGAAGATCCACCTCTTCCAACAAGCCTACAACCTGCAGTAATCCTCAATCCATTATACTGTGGCACGACCAGCTCTACCCTCTCCTAGTGTTTCCTCACCCATTCCTTGTAGACTGTGACCTCTCGCTGGCAGGGTCCTATCTCCACCTGTACCTGGGTGTGCCTTGTATTGTTCATATTTATTGTGTATAACCCTTTTCACATGTAAAGTGCCATGAAATAAATGGCACTTTAATAATAATAATAATAATAATAAATAATAAAGTGGGTGATCGGTACTAGAATGCTCCTGCTCTGAAGACACAATTGTGTTGAATTATATTGTAATATGAATTGTATGATACGTCTTTGTATATGCAGTAATGTAATGTCTCCATGTATGTGATATAGTAGTATGTATGAGGTATAGAGTATCAGATAATGTGCAGAATAGGATGTGACATAGCACTTAGGATAGGTATAAAGAAATAAATAGTTTAACAGCTTGCTCAGTTACTGACTGTAGGGCAAGTAGTAGTGGAATCGGCCCACTAGGGTGGAGCAAGACTCTAGGCCTAGAGAGAAGACTATCTTCATTTTGTGAGTAGTTGTCAGTGCAAGTAGAGTGTACCATAGTAGCAATCTGCAAGCCGGAGCGATACCTTAAGTTGCAGAAAGTGGGTGCTTGAGGCATCTGTCACCTCCCCATCAGTGGACAGCGGGAACAGAGCTCTTGAAAAGGACTCCATCAGCGTACTCCAAGCCTTGGACTCTGCATAGAATCCCGTCAGCAGACTGACTCCAGCAGTATGAGTCCTCAGGAGAAGACTTGCTATATATAGACCTCGGCGAACAGGTCAGCGCGGAAAGGAACGTTAGAGAAGGAGTGTCTGATGGCAGTCCACACCGTTATAGACAATGGATCACTGTGGGTGGGATGATTTCCTTGCCAGGGAGGACTACATGACTTTAACATGTGGGACTGTGGTGCCAAGTAGTAAGGAGGAGGACGGGCGAATACCAGCTGTAGTACCAGGACAGATGGAGCAACCTGAAGTAAAACTGTGCCTTAAAGCTAAACATGCTGTAAAGGATTTGTTCTTGCGATGTGTGCACAGTACCATCATGTTCACAGTACTGTGCAATGCGTTAAATAAAATACTGCTCAGAAAGAAACTAGCTTTTAGGTGTATAAATCTCCAGCGTAAAAATCTTGGCCTACATGAGGTCCTAACTAAAGGTATGGCAAAGACTCAACAAGACCACACACCCAGCCAGGATGACCACAGCCCAACATCTAGAACTGATAATGCAACAACTGAGTTACTGGAAAGAAGCCCACTGGAATTTATGGGATTAGTGCTAACATTAGTTTCCCTCCTGTGTTTTACCACCAAGCTGAGGGTAAAATCGATGAACAACCAGATGTATTGTTTCTGCTACATTTCTAAAAGGATCCAGACTCTGGAAATCTTTACCTTTTGTGTGGTGAGATTACATTTGAGGCATAAGATCTTTTCCTCTATTGTCAGGATGTTATGGGGCTGGTGAGACACGGAAGGGCTCTTCAGATCTCTTTAAATATTTAGTAGTAATTGTTGACACAGATGACAAATAAAAATGCATAGTTTGCCAAATGTACTTACGTTACGTGCTACATTCTAACTCATACAGTTCCTTGTGAACATATTTGGCCCCCTTGAACTTTTCAACCTTTTTCCAGGCCTCAAACATAAAGATATAAATTCTAATTTTTTTGTGAAGAATCAACAAGTGGGACACAATTGTGAAGTGGAACGAAGTTGGATATTTTGAACTTTTTAAACAAATAAAAAACTGAAAAGTGGGGCGTGCAATATTATTCGGCCCCTTCAGTTAATACTTTGTAGCACCACCTTTTGCTGCGATTACAGCTGCAAGTCGCTTGGGGTATGTCTATCAGTTTTGCACATCAAGAGACTGAAATTCTTGCCTATTCTTCCTTGCAAAACAGCTGGAGCTCAGTGAGGTTGGATGGAGAGCGTTTGTGAACAGCAGTTTTCAGCTCTTTCCACAGATTCTCGATTGGATTCAGGTCTGGACTGTGACTTGGCCATTCTAACACCTGGATACATTTATTTTTGAACCATTCCATTGTAGATTTTACTTTGTTTGGGATCATTGTCTTGTTGGAAGATAAATCTACGTCCCTGTCTCAGGTCTTTTGCAGACTTCAACAGATTTTCTTCCAGATTGGTCCTGTATTTGGCTCTGTCCATCTTCCCATCAATTTTAACCATCTTCCCCGTCCCTGCTTAAGAAAAGCAGGCCCAAACCATGATGCTGCCACCACCGTGTTTGACAGTGGGATGATGTTTTAAGGGTGATGAGCTGTGTTGCTTTTACACCAAACATATAGTTTTGCATTGTGGCCAAAAAGTGCAATTTTGATTTCATCTGACCAGAGCACCTTATTCCACATGTTTGGTGTGTCTTCCAGGTGGCTTGTGGCAAACTTCAAATGAGACTTTTTTGGATATCTTTGAGAAATAGCTTTCTTCTTGCCACTCTTCCATAAGAGCCAGATTTGTGCAGTGTACGACTGATTGTTGTCCTATGGACACACTTCAGCTGTAGATCTCTGCAGTTCATCCAGAGTGTTCATGGGCCTTTTGGCTTCATCTCTGATCAGTCTTCTCCTTGTTCGAGATGAAAGATTAGAGAGATGGCCGGGTCTTGGTAGATTTGCAGTGGTATGATACTCCTTCCATTTCAATATGATCGCTTGCACAGTGCTCCTTGAGATGTTTAAAACGTGGGAAATCTTTTTGTATCCAAATCCGTCTTTAAACTTCGCCACAACAGTATCTCGGACCTGCCTGGTGTGTTCCTTCGTCTTCATGATGCTCTCTGCACTTGAAACAGAACCCTGAGACTATCACAGAGCAGGTGCATTTATATGGACACTTGATTACACACAGGTGGATTCTATTTATCATTACCAGTCATTTAGGACAACATTGGATCATTCAGAGATCCTCACTGAACTTCTGGAGTGAGTTTGCTGCACTGAAAGTAAAGGGGCTGAATAATATTGCACTCCTCACTTTTCAGTTTTTAATTTTTTTAAAAAGTTTAAAATATCCAATAAATTTCGTTCCACTTCACGATTGTGTCCCACTTGTTGATTCTTCACAAAAAAAATTAGAATGTATATCTTTATGTTTGAAGCCTGAAATGTAGCAAAAGTTTGAAAAGTTCAAGGGGGCCAAATACTTTCACAAGGCACTGTATATCAGAGAAAGCAGAAGCTTCTTCCTTAAAATATTGCTAAACTTATGCTCATAATTTCAATGGGTTAAAGGGAACCTGTCACCTCCAAAAAGCCACCTAACCTATAAAAATATGTCCCAGCATCATCCTATGACCATTAATAATAATAATAATAAAACTTTATTTGTATAGCACCAACATATTCCGCAGTTCTTTACAGTACAATGGTACGTATAAGAAAAATATACAATACAGAATAGTAGGTAATACAGAACAGTAGTTACATACAATAAACATAAAATCAATGTAGGAAATACAGTAAAAAGGCAAAAAATAAAGTCACCCTGCTCAAAGGAGCTTACAATCTAAGACAGGATGGGAACACAAAGTACAGGGGCTTGTAACAATGAATATCTTATGTCTAAATGACTACTGTTAGGGAGAATGATAGGCCGCCCTGAAGAGGTGTGTTTTTAGAGAGCGTCTGAAGCTATGCAAGTTGTTGATGGTCCTAATTTCTTGGGGTAGAGCATTCTAGAGGATTGGTGCAGCTCGAGAGAAGTCTTGGAGTCGGGAATGGGAGGTTCGGATTAATGCCAATGTTAGTCTGTGGTCGCATTCAGAGCGAAGGGGACGGGTGGGGTGGTAGACAGAGATGAGGGTAGAGAGGTAGGGAGGTGCCGCACCATGAATAGCTTTGTGGGTGATAACAAGCAATTTTAATTGGATTCTATAGTGTATGGGCAGCCAATGCAGTGACTGGCACAGAGCAGAAACATCTGAGTAACAGTTTGCTAGATAGGTGATCCTGGCTGCTGCATTGAGGATAGACTGGAGAGGGGAAAGTTTACTGCAGGGGGGCCAGCTAATAAAGAATTACAGTAGTCAAGGCGGGAATGGATCAGGGCCACGGTGAGGGTTTTAGTTGTTTCCATGGAGAGGAAAGTGCGAATTCTGGAGATATTTTTCAGGTGCAAGCGACAGGAGCGGGTGAGAGATTGTATATATGGGGTGAAAGAGAAATCAGCGTCCAACATAACACCCAGACAGCGAGCCTGCTGACTGGGCGGTATCGTGGTGCCTCACACCGAGAGGGAAATGTCAGGTTTAGGGAGGTTGGTAGAGGGTGGGAGCAGAAGAAGTTCAGTTTTGGAAAGGTTGAGTTTCAGATAGAGAGCGGACATGATAGTGGAAACTGCGGTTAGACAGTCATTGGTGTTCTGTATTAGAGCAGGAGTAAGGTCAGGGGAGGAAGTGTATAGTTGTGTGTCATCCGCGTAAAGATGGTACTAAAAGCCAAATCTGCTGATGGACTGTTCGATCGGGGCTGTGTATAGAGAGAAGAGAAGAGGGCCAAGGACTGAACCCTGAGGGACCCCAATAGTGAGAGGAAGAGGGGAGGAAGTGGAGCCAGCAAAGGATACACTGAAAGAGCGATCAGAGAGATAGGAAGAGAACCAGGAGAGAGCCATGTCCTTGATGCCAATGGAGTGCAGCATAGAGAGTAGGAGATGGTGGTCAACAGTGTCAAAAGCTGCAGAGAGGTCAAGAAGAATAAGCAGAGAATGGTCACCATTATGTTTTGCTTATATTTATATAGATATGGTTCGCTACTCAGCTTCCGGTGCTCAGGAGAAACAAACTCTCAATAATATAAAAATAACTCCGGCACTCAGTTTAGAGATTGCATGAAACACAGTTTATTTTTTGAAAAATTTGTGATATTCCATAAATGAAAAAAATTTTTCTGACGTTTCGGTCACTCAGACCTTGTTCACAGAGAATATCTACATAAAATCAAAAACAATAATATTTTCCTGTATCAAACTTTAAAGGTAATGACACCTATTATGTTTTTGCTCTTGATTATAGGGGTGTTAAACATCAAATACATGTGCAGTTATGTGTTATTAATAATTGCTGTTCAATCCATAGGATTTACCAGATCCTTTTTATATATATGGGACGTCACAGTACCTAGTGATACACATTGTATTAAACAACAGGTAGTGATTATATTTATTTCCTGTTATATGCCTGACATATAGTAGTGATAATATATTGATTCCTACTCTCATTTTGCAGCTGACAGACACAGTATAAATACAGCCAACATTGTTTTCTCTTGAAAAATTTGCTATAAGGTAAACATGTTCTTTTTTTTTTTTTTTCTCTTTCTTTGAGGACTCTGGTTGGGTCCCTTTTTCACATGCACTTCAATGAAAAAGAGCTTACTCCATGATTACTTATATAATTTTGGTATTAATTGGACAAAGAAGTTGCCATGTATTGTGATTGCTTCTTTTCTTCATCTGTTGTATCAGAACAAGAAATTGTCATGTCATGTATTGTATTCCTGATATTATTGTTTTTGATTTTTTGTAGATATTCTCTGTGAACAAGGTCTGAGTGACCGAAACGTCAGAAAATTTTTTTTCATTTATGGAATATCACAAATTTTTAAAAAATAAACTGTGTTTCATGCAATCTCTAAACTGAGTGCCGGAGTTATTTTTATATCATTATGTTTTGCTGTCAGAAGGTCATTGGTCACTTTGATAAGGGCAGTTTCTGTAGAGTGTAAGGGCGGAAGCCTGACTGTAATGGATCTAAAAGAGGGTGAGTGGAGAGGTAATGGTGAGGCGGGTGTAGACCAGGCGCTCCAGGAGTTTTCAGTTGAAGGGGAGATTGGAGACAGGTCTGTAGTTATTTGTGCAGGATGGGTCAGGTGACGTTTTCTTTAGTAGTGGAGTAATAATAGAGTGTTTGAAGGAGGAGGGGAAGATGCCAGTAGAGAGGGAGAGATTGAAGATTGTGGTTAAGTGAGTGGTGACCACTGGAGAGAGGGTCTGGAGTAGGTGTGAGGGAATGGGGTCAGTGGTGCATGTAGTGGGACGTGAGGACAAGAGGAGCCCGGAGACTTCTTCTTCTGTGGCTGGGTCAAAAATGGAGAGTGAGCCAGAGGGGATGTGGGGACAGATGGGAGTAGAAACACTTGAAGGTTGGGAGCTGATTTCATGACGGATGTTTTCTATTTTCTCTGTGAAGTAAGAGGCCAGATCATCAGCACAGAGGTCAGTGATAGGGAGGGGCCTGCACTTTAGGACTGAGTAGAGAGTGAAAGGTGTCAAATAGTTTCTTTGAGTTGTTGGATAGTGAGGAGATCAGGGTGGTGAAGTAGGTCTGTTTGGCGAGGTGAAGGGCAGAGTTGTAGGTTTTGAGCATGAATTTATAATGGATAAAGTTTTCTGGTGTGCGGTTTTTCCTCCATAGGCGTTCGGCACTCCTAGAGCATCGCTGGAGGAATCGAGTTTGTGATGTGAGCCAGAGCTGTCTTACTCTGTGTTTGGAGATTCTGAGGGTGAGGGGCGCTACTTGGTCCAAGATGCTTTTGAGAGTATCATTGTAGTGATTCACACCAGATTGCGGCAGGAGAAGGAGGAGATTGGGGGCAGTGATGAGAGAAGAGAGTCTGTTAATGTATGAGGGTTAATGCCCTGTAGATTCTCATAATCCTTTTGTCTGCTAAATGCTGGCTGTAAAACTACTAAAAACGTTTTTATACTTATTCATTATCCATTATAATGAGTAGGGACCATATTCCTTAGCCCTCAGGGCGTGTTGCTTTGCTGCCTTCTTGTCAGAAGATCACGCCCTAATGGGCATGATCTTGTATTGATATTCTAGGCAGGCCCTCCATGCTTTGCATGTCGCTGTCTGGGCATGTAATGACGTGAATCGCATCATTTCCGGTTTGGGTGATGTCAGTACACCCACGCCGCTCGTCCTCATCCATCTTTAAGCACCGCATTGAGCATGCGTGCTTGAAGCCGGACGAGCAGCGTGGGTGTACTGACGTCACCCAAACCAGAAATGACGCTATTTGCGTCATTACATGCCCAGGCAGCGACGTGCAATGCAGGCAGGGCCTGCCTAGAATATAAATACAAGATCATGCCCATTAGGGCGTGATCTTCTGACAAGAAGGCAGCAAAGCAACATTCCCTGAGGGCTAAGGAATATGGTCCCTACTCATTATAATGGGTAATGAGTAAGTATAAAAACTTTTTTAGTACTTTTACAGCCAGCATTTAGCAGACAAAAGGATTGTGAGAATGGTCATAGAATGATGCAGGGACATGTTTTTATAGGTTAGGTGGCTTTTTGGAGGTGACAGGATCCCTCTAAGTACTTACGGTTGCGATTATAATTGAGAAATTGCATATTCCATAACTCGTAAGTTGGACATAGATTATGATGTGAATAGCAAAACAAAACAGACATGGATACGAACACATGAAGCCTGAAGATAACGTATGTTTATATACAATTACTTTCACATTCTACATTCTATCTTATCCACTGATCTATATTCAATATGGGGGATGGAAATTGTGGTTTATCCTACTCTCCAAACACACACTGCTAGGGAAATACTGTAGATTGTGAACCCCAATGGGGATAGAGATGATCACATCTGTAAAGCACTGTGGAAATTAATAGCGCTATATTAGTGAGTAAAATAAATAAATACTTGTGCTGACCACACATATGGGGTGATTATTGGATTATCTGGTCACAAATGACCTACTAACTCTTCTCATCCCCTCCTCCCTCACAGAGAAGACTCTCACGAAATGTGCAGTTGCACTACTACCAGAGCGCTCCAAAACAGAAATGTGAATATCTTTGCATTAGAGTGATGCAGAGAAAAATATAACAAAAAAGTGGCAGAATCTTGGGAGCGCACAGACTTTTACAAGGCATTCAACTATTTTTTTTTTTAACAGTGAACAGGTCCTCCTTATGAACGAGTATGGACGCTTTCCTTAGAAGAATCAATACGTATATATAGCCTAATGTTAGCAGCACATCTCCATGTGTACACCTAGAAGTGCTGCTGGCAATATGCATGCTGTATGAGGACTAAACAATCCTGTGAACAATCCTTCATCCCTATAAAGTTTATATCAACCTGTTTAAAAGGGCCTGAAATGAGCACTTTCTAAGGGTAGAAATCAGCCCATATAAAAGGACCATTAAGTCACTTACATTACGGAGGCATGAGGTACTGTTGTAAATCAATAATATCCTTTCTTCTATGTATTGCTTAAGGCAACAAAATGGCCACCATCTTTGTGTACAGATATAGGATCACCTCAGATACGCAGACGGTGGAATAAACACCGCACTTCATCCACTTCATCACTTTAACCAAAATCCATCCCATTTTGTGTTATAGTTGCACATGTCGCAGAATGTCTCCCCTCCGCTTCACACCTTGATATATGTATCATTAGTGTCTTCCTGCTTTTCTCTCACCCGTCTGTCACACTCCTGGATCACACAGTCTCTCTATATCCTTCTATTCTCCTCCTTCTCTCTGCTCTCCCTTCCTTGTTCTCTCTCTCAGCTAGTTTTTTTCTGTGATTGCAGGCACTGCATGGTAATTAGTGCTAAACTCATTTGCACAAGTACAGTTAATTGGCTACAGCAATTAATTAATGTGTTGAAAATTTGGCACCAGAAGAAGAAAAAAAAAGTTTGTCATAAAACAAAAGAAAGTGAAATGACAGTGTCCGACCTCCTTGTACAAGGGGGCTTGACACATACCCCCAGTGCGAATCCTCATCTAGGTCTTTGTAATACAGCATACGGGTTATATAGAAATAACACTACATAATCTTATGATTCTAAAATAATCCATAGAGTGATTATAGATCATCATCTGATGTTCAGTATGGAAAATGGCCTACATTATTTTCTATATTGTTAAATAAATACACATTAAAATATGATAATGTGTTCATCCACGTTTATACTGTATATATCTATGAGAGAAAATAAATACAGGAACCAGATAAAACCCATGGATAAAGGTGTGCGCTGCTGTTATAAATGACATAAACTAGAATCAATAGTAATAAAAAAGTTGATTTATTTGAAGCATTTTGAAGCGTGACCCTGATTTTGCTCGGTGAATTTCATGAGGGAGAAGAGGGGACATGCTTCAAAATGCGTAGAAAAAAAAATCACCATTTTTATTACTGTTGTTTCTGGATCTCGTCATTTATATCAGCAGCGCAGATCTTTATCCATGGGTATCGTCTGGTTTCTTTATTTTTGGCCTGCCATCGTATATATGTGGATCCTGCAGCTCTCCATACGCTTTCATATTGGTTGTGTGACAAAACCATACAAGGTGAGCAATTGGTTCTTGTCCCTTTTTTCTATGTTTACTGGCAAGACCCTATCACACTTTCTTTGCCCACTATCACGGAGGTGGTAAACGGAAAATGGTTTGAAGCAGGATGGTAGTGGCGGCAAAGGCAATTAGGGTTACTAGTCTGACCCTGAGGGTGGAGGCACACTAGCATGTGTGTAAATCAGAGCATTTTTGATGCATGAGAGTCATGTGAGTGCTTTGCGTATGGTAGTACGAGAGTGGTGTGAGTGCAATGAGTGTGGTCCGTGTGGAATGCATTTTAACATGGTCTTTCTCATGCTGTATAAGGTGAGAAAAGAGTAGATAGAAATAGCTAGATCGGGCTTACCAGCCTCCTGCTGCTATTTCCTGGGCCACCTATTAAACTAATTGGATATTCACTGTACTGTCAGACAAACAGCCAATCACAGACGCCCACACTCTGCGAGAGCCTCTGTAATTGGTTGCTGTAGTCAGACTGGATTTCCTCAATCTGGACAGTGATTCTGCTTGGTTGCCATACACATTAGTGTATAGCAACCAACGTTGCTGTCCTAGGGTGTTAAATACATATTAAAAGAAAAAAGCACGTGAGGCTTTGCAGGATTTTTAAGTCTAGCCTCATGAAAGCAGACAGTTGTGAGCTGCCACCCTCAGCTGCCTAATTTTATCTTACCCATTGTTTTAGGGCCCCTCCACGCTAAAGAATAACAGCCCGCATTCGCCCCTGAAAATGGCACATTTATAAGGAGCACCATGTCCAGGTGCTTTACCAGACTCTTCCATCGGCCCTGGTGGCGGGTGGCACGCTGAGTAATAAGGGGTTAATACCAGTTTTGTTTTACCAGCTGGTATTAAGCCCTGTCTTCTGTCTTCTTGAAATGATGCAGCTCTGCAATCTGCAATATCACATAGTCCGCTCCCGTGTGAGCAGAGACTGCGGCTTGTGAGCAGTGACGTCACCGTTGACACCAATGGCAACCAACCTGCTGTCAAAGGGTGTTTAATAAATACATATTTTAAAAAAAATGCGTGGGGCTTTGCAGGATTTTTAAGTCTAGCCTGATGAAAGCAGACAGTTTGAGCTGCCACCCTCAGCTGTCTAATTTTATCTTGGCTGGCGAAAAAAAAAAATGTGTGGGCTCCACCCTATTTTTAATTGCCAGCCAAGATAAACTAGGCAGCTGAGGTATTCTCAGTGGGTGAGGACCATTGTTTTAGGGCCCCCCACACTAAAGAATAAGAGCCTGCAGCCGCCCCTGGAAATTGTCTCATTTATAAGAAGCACAATTTCCAGGTGCTTTACCAGGCTTTTCCATCGGCCCTGGTGGCGGGTGGCACGCTGAGTAATAAGGGTTAATACCAGCTTTGTTTTAAAAGCTGGTATTAAGCCCTGAGATACTTAATGTCAGGCCAAGTTAGAACCGGCCATTAAGAATCTCCAATGAAAGGTTAAAAAAAGAAACCACACAGAGAAAAAATAATTTATTTATTAGAAATAAAGACAGACACGCTTAGAGACTCCATCTCTATTACCCCTATACAGCCTTCTGTGTTCTGTCTTTTCCTTTCTGTCTTCTCTCTTCTGTCTTCTCTTTTCTTTAAATGATGCACCACTATTATATCATATAGCATGAGGAGGAAGTCCGCTCCCCCTGCTCTGTGATCACTGAATGAGCAGAGACTGCGGCTGGAAAGCGGTGGCGTCACCATTAATACCAATGCCATAGTAACCAAACGAGCGGTTACTATAGCAACGATGACCGGCTGCGAGATCACCACGGCTTCTGAATGAACCACTCATACAGGAGCCGCAGGAGTTAATTCCCTGCTTACCGATGACTTCTTATAAATGCACCATTTTCAGGGGCGGCTGCGGGCTGTTATTTTTTAGCGTAGTGAAGGCTCTAAAACAATGGGCCCTCACCCTGAGAATACCAGCCCTCAGCTGCCTAGTTTTACTTTGGTTGGCAATTAAAAATAGGGCAGAGCCCACACATTTTTTTTTGCCAGCCAAAGTAAAATTAGACAGCTGAGGGTGGCAGCTCGCAGCTGTCTGCTTTCATCTGGCTAGACTTAAAAATACGGCAAGGCCCCCTCTTTTTTTTTTTTTGTTAAATATTTATATATTTAACACCCTATGATGGCAGGTTGGCTGCCATACACTAATGTGCATGGCAGCCAAGCAGAATCACTGTCCTGATTGAGGAAATCCAGTTTGACTACAACATCCAATCACATCGAGAGAGGAAGGGGAGGGAGGCATACACAGAAGGGTGAGATTAAGGAGGGGAAAGAGCCTAGGTTGTAATGACAAATTAGATGCATTTCAAATTAAACAGTCTGAAAGAAAATTATGATATTGGTAACGCAAATTCTGACGACGCCCACAAGTCCCAAAGGTTGCCAATATGTTCTCGTTGTTTGAGAGAAGACGAGAAATACCATTTGTGATGATAGTGTGAGTTAATTCTGGCAAATAGTTCCTTTTGAGTGGGTAGAATCTCAGATCTCCAACATTTAGTCAGACATTGTCGCGCAGCAGTCAATATACGAGACAATATATATTACAGTATGGGCGCACACCTCTTATTGTGGGTGCAAGCTTCAAAAAATATAAACACTTACCAATAGATAGATCAGCTGCACACCACATTATTTCTTTAAAGGGAATGCCAAAATGGCTGTGTGAATTTATTGCATTATATAATAAGAAACAAAGAAATATTTATACAGCTACTGAAAGCTGGCCCTGGTCTAAAAGATAAATGTGAAAGCATTAGTTGATGTCATAGCCATGAAATCATAAGCCCAGTAACTGTTTACAGAGTTCTTTCACTAATACTGGGTCCTAATCTCACCCTCAATGTCTGCAACCTGGAAATGTGAATGGGAAAATGCCCTGTGCAGTTAAAATCATGGTCTTAAAGGGAATGTGTCAAGACTATGTTAAAACCCTGCTTTTAAAGGGAGTGTGTAACACCTGTGTGAATGTTCTCACATTAGTCACTGGGCGGGGTGCTGCTCCAAAGATAAATAACTATATATATTACAGTATGGGCGCACACCTCTTATTGTGGGTGCAAGCTTCAAAAAATATAAACACTTACCAATAGATAGATCAGCTGCACACCACATTATTTCTTTAAAGGGAATGCCAAAATGGCTGTGTGAATTTATTGCATTATATAATAAGAAACAAAGAAATATTTATACAGCTACTGAAAGCTGGCCCTGGTCTAAAAGATAAATGTGAAAGCATTAGTTGATGTCATAGCCATGAAATCATAAGCCCAGTAACTGTTTACAGAGTTCTTTCACTAATACTGGGTCCTAATCTCACCCTCAATGTCTGCAACCTGGAAATGTGAATGGGAAAATGCCCTGTGCAGTTAAAATCATGGTCTTAAAGGGAATGTGTCAAGACTATGTTAAAACCCTGCTTTTAAAGGGAGTGTGTAACACCTGTGTGAATGTTCTCACATTAGTCACTGGGCGGGGTGCTGCTCCAAAGAAAAATATATATATTACAGTATGGGCGCACACCTCTTATTGTGGGTGCAAGCTTCAAAAAATATAAACACTTACCAATAGATAGATCAGCTGCACACCACATTATTTCTTTAAAGGGAATGCCAAAATGGCTGTGTGAATTTATTGCATTATATAATAAGAAACAAAGAAATATTTATACAGCTACTGAAAGCTGGCCCTGGTCTAAAAGATAAATGTGAAAGCATTAGTTGATGTCATAGCCATGAAATCATAAGCCCAGTAACTGTTTACAGAGTTCTTTCACTAATACTGGGTCCTAATCTCACCCTCAATGTCTGCAACCTGGAAATGTGAATGGGAAAATGCCCTGTGCAGTTAAAATCATGGTCTTAAAGGGAATGTGTCAAGACTATGTTAAAACCCTGCTTTTAAAGGGAGTGTGTAACACCTGTGTGAATGTTCTCACATTAGTCACTGGGCGGGGTGCTGCTCCAAAGATAAATAACTATATATATTACAGTATGGGCGCACACCTCTTATTGTGGGTGCAAGCTTCAAAAAATATAAACACTTACCAATATACGAGACAAGACCAGAGACAACCCTGGAGGGATAGAGTCAAAACCAATGCTCAACACTGTTAGAGGGCCATCTAAATGGAAGTTTAGTCCAGACAGTTTTTTTATTAGATCTTCAACCTGAGACAAAAAGTTTCTGACTATAGCACACCCCCACCACACATGCCCCATGTCTCCTAGTGTACCACAACCTTTCCAGCATAACGGTGTGGTGACTTATGAAATTTAGAGAGTTTATGTGGCATTAAATACCAGCGCATATGGATCTTTTTCAACTGCTCTAAATGATTAATACAAGACGAGAATTTTTTGGTCACCCTGGCCGCCAGTCACCAATCCTCAAGAGTGCATGAAAATGTCAGAGCCTTCTCCCACCGTAACATATAGGATGTCATGATAGACTGTACCGGCAAATTAAAAATTCTATAAAACAGGGATAAACCATGGTTATTAGGATAGTCTAATTTAAAATAGACTAATTTAAAATATTTCTGTAATGGATCATTCAGCCTCAACGTCCAGCAGTCAGGAAGGGTGCAGGAATTTTTTTAAAATTTCCCTTTCGTGTGCTCCTATTGTTTCATAATGCCAATTATATGTTTTTATTAGCATTGTAGTTACTGCTATTTTACTGTTATTGCAATTGATCTTCCTCAATAAAAAAAATGATGGCTTAAAAAAAAGACAAACATCCAATCACAGAGGCTCTCACAAAGTGTCAGCGTCTGTGATTGGCTGTTTGACAGTGCAGTGAATATGCAATTAGCCTAATAGGTGGCCCCGGAAGTAGCAGCAGGAGACTGTTAAGCCGATATACCTATTTATTTATTTTCGCTCTTTCTTTCTTTTTCTACAAACACGCACAGTGTGCTGTCTGGGTGTGATTTTTTTTCTCACACCCATAGACTTTCATTGGCCTCTTGCACATGAAACTCGCAGACAGTCACAGCATGCTGGACGTGCAAGTTTCACGCCAGTGTGCCTTCACCCTTAGGCTGGTTTCACACTGCGGTCAGATCAGGTCAGGTTTTGTGTGCCAAAACCAGGAGTGACTCCAAAACCTAGAACAGGTGTCAATCTTTCAATTATACGTTTTCTCTACAAGCTTCACTCCTGGTTTTGAAACACAAAACCTGACCTGATCTGACCGCAGTGTGAAACCAGCCTTAGACTGGGAGTAGCTTGCTGATCCTGTTCCCAGAATTACCTCTGAAACTGATGACGTCTGGGCCACCACCCTTACCCTTTTCCTGACCAGCTCTAGGTTTACACCCCCTCACCACCACCCAGGAATCAGGATAGGAACTGCAACTACAAAGGAAAAGACAGCTTCTTAATGGCTCTAGCATAAACGGCACACAGCATCACACATCTCACAGGTTTAAGGGTACCTTTACCCGCCGCACCTTTTGGTGGCGATAGGAGGCAAACTAACGTGCGTGTGCACGTTTTTCATGGTTGCCTCAGATCGCCGATGACCCTTTTACACGCCGCAATTTCGCCCTCAACCTAAGGCGATGTGTCGCCCGGGAAATTGCCTACCCCACAGCAGATCCAAGCCGGTGGAGTACACATGCCGCAATCCCCAAAGGAATGTGGGCGTACATGGTTAGTGCCACAAGAACATAGGTGTGGCAGACTGGTGTATACCGCGCCCCAAACACGCTGATTAGACAACGCAATAGTGTTATGATTGGGCAGCCTGCGCTGGAAGGCTGGCTAATACATGACGCCATTGCCATTGTATGGTGGTGAATGGACAGCTGTACAAATATGGCGCGTTGTCAAGTGACAGCCAGTGGAGACACAGTAGCCACCACCAATCATCGCATATGGGGCGCGGACTCCAGCACGCTGTGGCACGCCTCCGGGAAATCAATAGACGACGCTGATTCCATCTCTATCGCCCGTTCACACGCCAAAAGCCGGGAATGTCGCCTTCATGATTGCCTCTGATTTTGGAGCAGTGCTGTGAAATTGGAACCAGGTGACTTTTTTTATAGCCGCCAAATTCCCAAATTACACGCCGCAATTGTGAGGCAATTTGACGGCAATGGTGCTGTGGCGACATATCGCCGATCAGATTTCTCGCCGCAGTTGCGGCTTGTAAAGGTACCCTAAGAGTGAATTAACTCTTTCAGCGACATCAGTTGATGGGTCATGAGACTACTTAAACGCTGGAGGAGTGGCAAACCACATCACCTGACGCACAAACAGCAGCAGCTAACTTGTACTGCAGAGCCACAGCGGACATTAACCTTTAGTGTTCCAAACGAAATTAACTCCCATTTAGCAGTGCAGTCTACACCTGACACCCACAGCTTCTTATTCTGGGAGAACATGGAACAGCCATGTCTCCAGAAAAGTTAAAATGGAGCCAGCTAATGGCGCAGATTGATGTCATCATCGAGGTGTACCTGCTGGTATATTTCCGTTTACTTTCCTTGCAGGTGAACAGATATAAATAAGGCCTCATTCAGTGATCAGTGATTTTCAGGTACACAAAAAATGGTCCAATTTTCATCAGTGTTTTTCCCTTTTGTTACAATGTTAAAACACACTACGCACAGATAGATTGCAGATGGATGACAGTTTGTCACTGGTTTTCACAGACCCATAGAAATTGTAGTGTTCACCACTGGAGATTGAGTAAACCATCACTTCAAAGTAAACACAGATTTCAGAGGATGGGTTTCCCAGTGTGTTGGTGACTACATCAGCAATCATGATGCCTCCACTGACTTTTAGACCTCATTCACACCTGATTGTTGCATCTACGTGTTGCATGCGGTTTTTGTTTTGTTTTTTCCATGGTTACAGCTCCCACACTTTATCATCTATGGTGGCACATATCTCTGTGCAAAACACTGAGACATATCCGTTTTTTTTCTGTAAAACAGACTACAAGGGTCAATACATGTGTATGGGATTGTGATAAACACGTATGGGACACAGATGGCATCCCTGTGCCATCCATTTGCTGTACGTGTTTAATATTGTAAAGGATAGAAGAATATTTTTCATTTTTTTATTTATTAACCCGTTCATGAAAAACACTGATGGCATATTGATGGTAAAAACAGATACACTGATGGTAAGAACGGACTGATGGCAGACTGATAGTAAAAATGGACACACAGATGACATACTAATGAAAAACATTGATGACACTGGAACCATTTTTCTCATGTATGTGTTTAAATACATAAGTGTGAATGAGTCATTTTGCTCAGTTTGACAATGTCATACATATAGTATTTATGAGATAGTGTAGGTGCTAGTTATAGTTTTCCCATAAAATCCCAGGGAGTTTGAAGCCAAGTACCTTGATCATCAGGGCTACCAATCTAGTCGAGGTTCACAAGCCAGTGTTTCATCCATTGACACTTGACCAGAACATTGTATGAACAGGGCTGACTGATTAATCACTTAATCACTAAGGCTGGCTTCACACCATGGCAAGGTCTGGTCCGGGGATGTCCGGTGTAAACCAGACAGCCCCGGACCGGTTTTTTCGCCCCATAGTAGCCTATGGGGCCGGATGGAGCCGCATGGAAGCTCTCTGTCATCCGGTTTCATCTCTCCGGATGAATCCAGGAGAATTCGGATTATTCTCACTGGACACAAAAATGTTTGCTTGCAACGTTTTTGTGTCCGGGGAGAAAATCACCCCAAATAGCCGGATCCCGGATCCGCCCGGATCCGGGGCAATCCGGTTCTCCCTAACATGGGAGCCTATGGGGCTGGATTGCCCCAATCCGGGCGAATCCAGGATTGCACGCCGCTGTTGTTTCAGGACCGCAGCCAGCTCCACGCTAGCCGCGGTCTTGAAAAATCAGCAGCTGCGGCTGCAATTACAGCCATCCGGCTGCACACAGGACCGGAGGGCACATTTGGCCCTCCGGTTCTGTGTGCTAATCTGTTCTGGGGCTGTCAGGTTCATGCCTGACAGCCCCGAATCGGATCACACCGTGGTGTGAAGCCAGCCTTAAAGGTGTTTTCCCACAAATAAAGTTAATTTTAATCAATAGATCCTGGAATAATAATGATTTTACACAATTCGATGTGTTTAAAAAAATGTTCCAGTGCTGAGATAATTTTATATGTGCCCCTGCTATGTACTGTGTAATTTTTGTTTCTGACTGTGCATGGACCATGGTCTGATCATACCACATTCTCCTGAGCAGGGGAGGAAGGAAAAGAGTGTACAAACATTACATCATTACATAGAACGGGATCACAGCTGATTCTTTTTATGAGGTAATCATTTCTCTGCCTGTTTCTAGAAAATGTTTTACCTCAAAGAAAGAATTATTTGTGATCCTCTGCTGTAATGTCTGTATACTCATTTCGTCCTTCCCTGCTCAGGATCAAACCAATGCTCCGCGCACGGTCAGAAACAAAAATGAAACTGTATGAGTAAGATCACAATATATAAATTATCTCAGCACAGGAACATTTTTTTTAAACACATCCAATTGTTGAAATTAGTATTATTACAAGATCTATTGATTAAAATGAACTTTTAAATTAACTTTGTTCATGGGAAAACCCCTTTAAATAGCTATGCCAGCTCTTTCCTATGTCAGTGCCTATGTAAAGGTGGACTTACTTAGCCAACCCCCCTTCATACATTTCTATTTCACATAGGGTTCTTATGATGTACTGACATAGGAAACAACTGGCATGGAAGTTTAGCTGCTTAACACAGGAAAGGGAATCTATTAGCTGTTTATTGCTACCTCATCTGAGAGCAGCATGATGCAAAGTGACACTGATTCCAACGATGCATCACTTGGCTTATTGGTTACAGCAGTTTGGATGCAATCAAAGTTTTTAGATTTAGTATGTAGTAGAGCTCAGAAAGTTAACTCCACCCACACCAGGCACTTTATGTACAATGTCTATACATCGTGAACTGCTTATCACAGGAGGGGGCAAGGTCAAACTAGCTCTCAGATGGGTGCTGGTGTAGCTGATGTAGTACAAGCATGATAAGCTCCTAGTGCTAAAACTTTGCAAGTTATTATCCCAATGCTTGATAAGAGATGCATCATTGAAACCTGTGTTTCAACCCACACAGCATATTGTCTTCAGAATACATAGCATTAATCTGCACACATATTCCTTTTAAACTACATTAAAGGAGATTTCCACTCCTGAACAAGACCAGCTGAAGCACTTTAGGAACAGTGTATACTAATTCTCTTCAGCTGTTCCTGGCAGTAATATGACTTGTGTCTTCTGCAGGCTGAAGCCAAGGATCGGTCATTCATCAGCTGCAGCCTTTATTATTTCGTCAGACAGGATGTCCACCATGACGAAGTATTGATGAGCTGCAGCCATCTTTCATATCTGATACCCCCTGGTGGCCTAGGAATGAGGGGGATAAAATTTATATCCAGTGCCAATGGTGGTCTAACATCCAATATCCATTTAGGTTTGCAGTGGACTGTTAACATTTTGGATAGTAATTATATTAGCAGTAGTGGTTTACAGTAAGGAATTGTTTGTTTCCCTTTAAAACACTGCCATAAAATTAAGTGATAAAATGCTTTAAAACAAAACATATTTGTGAAAGAAAAACTGCACATCCCCAAAATGTAGACTTTTTTTAATGAAAAAAGTTAACAAACATAGCACAGCGATTAAAAACAATTAAAAACACCAAAGGTGTATATAACATTTCTCGGCCCAAGATAATAAGCAAGAATAGACCACATCCTCAAACCAAAATAATGGATATAGGCATGAAAATAGAGCATGCAAAAATAATATCCATAATAAAAAATTATTATAATTAGAAAATATTTAAACTATGAGTGTGTATTAAATATGATGTTTTAGAGCCATAAGGGGATACTAAGAAAAGAAGAAACCGCTAATGTTGTATAGCGGTAACAATGATATTGGTCAAGGTAGAAAAAAACATTCTTCAAATTATACAATTCTGGCTCCCTGCATCCACAACTAGGGGAAGCTCACCGCACAAGGATTTCTTCAGATGTGATTGATCTTAAAGGGGTTGTCTGGTCTAAAGCCGGTGTCACACATGTCAATGTCGCCAGTGATCTGATCGCTGGCGACATTGACGGATGATCGCTGGTGAGCTGTCACACAGGCAGAGTCACCAGCGATCATTTTACCAGCAACATCGTGGAAATTATTTAAATATCGTTTCCATGATGTCTGCAGGCTGGTATCCATGGTAAACTGCGGGTATCTAGGCAGCGTGCGCTGCCTAGATACCCAATGTATACCTTAGTTACCAGCCTTCTCACCGGTGACCCTAGTTACCCGCTGTGTACCTTAGATACCAGACAGCGTGCTGCCTAGTTACCCGCGGTTTACCCTGGATACCAGCTCCCAGCGCATCCTGAGAGGCGATGGGAGCTGGCTGATCGCGTCTCCCGGTGTCACACGCAGCGATGCTGCGTGTACACCGGGCGACCATCGCCAGGTTTTCGGTCCTGTCCAAAAACCTGGCGATCATCAACCAGCGATTTATCGCTGGTTGATTTACCATGTCACACGCGTCAATATCGCTGCAACGTCACATGCAGCAGCGATGTTGACGCGTGTGACGGCCCCTTTAAACTGATAATCCTGTAGTCATTCTATGTGACTGCAGAATTATCAATCCTCCCAGCACCTGCACTGAGCGCTGTGAGAATTCACCGGTCTCTATAATTATGTGGTACGCATGTTCCCGGTAACAACACCACTAGTGGGTGCAGCCTTGCTTAATACAAGTGTATGGAGCGAGCACGTCCAACCAATGAGAGCACCGTGTAGTGGGCATGGCCTTGCTTCATACACTTGTATAGAGCAAAGCTGCGTCCACTACTTGAGCGCTTTGGCTGCAGTGATCGGGAACATGCATACTGCATAACTGCGGTCCGTTCCTGGTTAGAAACAGCGGATCCTCGCAGTGCACAGTGCGGGCGCTGGGAGGATTGATAAGTCTGCAGTCACACAGAGTGACTGCAGAATTATCATTTTATACTGGACAACCCCTTTAACAAAAATCCCCATGAAGAAAGCTCCCCCTATAGGCAACTAAAATAATTTTATAATTTAACTCTGTTTTCTCCTTTACTGCTTAGAAAATATTTTTTGGGTTTAGAAAACATCCTATAGTTTGTGTTGTTATATAGAAATATTAGATGGTCTAGGCCATGGAACTGAAGATGACGACATATGATATGGGAGGATCCTGTGACAGATTTTGCACTGGAGACCAGGACACTAATTATAATAGAATGTAATAGTGATATATTAGGTATCTGTACAACAATCTTAAGAAGTCATGTGAACTTTGATCATTTTACGTGATAATGAAGGACCTCATTACAGTTACATGAAAGACAGAGTACCTTTAGAACATAGTTTACCTTTGTAAATTTACTGTGTCAAAAAATAAAACATGATGTGGATCTGTTGGTAAAGATGGTAGAGGGAACTTTTTGCACCTGTCTGAGAGCATCAAATCCTAGCCTAACCTTATAGATTTCATTATAGAAAATTAAGACCCTAAGTAAACATTCTGCCCGTATTACGCTCCTGTGTCACCAGCCTATCTCTAACCTTGTAAATGAGCATAATCCGGTAGGGATCTCCCCCAGTGATCACATGTAATCTGTTGGGAAATTTAGCAGCAAGTCTTCCATTCCCGTGTAGTGCCATCAGAGGGAAGATTAGGAATTACACAGTTCACCCTGACATGAATAGATTCTCTGTGTAATACATAGACGTGCTGGGTCCTCTCTCACTCTTTGTAAGTCAAGTGCCCCCCCAGCGATATGAAGTTTGAACCGTGCACCCCCCAAGGAAGTGATCAGATGTAAATGGCTATAAAATAAGGAAATGCTTACACCACTAGGAGTATCACACCTCCGTCCATCTGCAGATTCTGCAGGAAAAGTAGCACTGCACACAATGCTATTCTTCCCAGCACAACAACAGACGCCGCATCAGAACCAAAATGGACTATATAATACGTTTATTTCATTATCATAGTTTATTGTTTTACCTGTAAGGAAGAAGGGAAGAAAAAAAGACTAGCTTTTGTAAAAATGTTTTTATTTGTATGACATATCTCGAGGGCATTTGAATTCCAAATATAAAGTGATTCAATTCATCAGACTCCAAAATATATATGGACCACACAACAGACTCCCTAACAAGAGTTCTTACTTTATACCAACCCCAGCCATGTATACATATTCCATGCCAGAACCTCCTGTACAGACCATCCTCCATGTATACACAGATCCTCCTATAGAAGTGCAGACTAGTCCACCCCTGAGTATACAGACATCCTATAACACACTTCTTTAACTGGAAGCTCTTATCAAAAATGACTTATTGTTTAAATAATATTTTTGTGCTACATGTATTTTTTTTAAATGTTGCCATTTTTTCCTTATTACAATCTGTATAAAAAAACAGGATAGTCTTGCAAATGTCACACTGGCCACTAGGGCTATTTAGACTCCTACTCCCTGTCACTTCAAGATCAGCAGGTTTCTTATCATCACATGCAGGATTACAGTGACAGGTAACACCTCTATACATGTCTAATCTGACCAAAACAAAATGTGTAGAAACAGCACAAGGACTTCACAAATCATGAATATACCGTATATACTCGTGTATAAGCCGACCCGTGTATAAGCCGACCCCCCTACTTTTGCCCCCAAAAACTGGGAAAACTTATTGACTCGCGTATAAGCCGAGGGTGGACTCCAGCACAGGTATACAGCCCCCAGCATTGTGGTATACAGGCCCCCAGTGGTAGTATACAGGCAGCAGCCCAGTGGAGGTATACAGCAGCCCCAGAGGTATATGCAGCCCCAGAGGTATAAATAGCAGCCCCAGAAGGTAATATGCAGCCCAGAGGTATATGCAGCCCCCCAGAGGTATATGCAGCCCAGAGGTATATGCAGCCCCAATATGCAGCCCCATATATGCAGCCCCATATGCAGCCCCATAGAGTATATACAGCAGGCCTTAGGTAGTATACAGCAGCAGCCCCAGGGCTGTATGCAGCCGCAGCCCCGGGGCTGTATACAGCCGCAGCCCCGGGGGTATACAGGCCCCCCATCAAGTTCCAGGCCCCCCCCCCCCCCTTGCGCGCCAGCCTGTAAAGTAAAATCATACTTGCCAGTGTCCTGTCGCGCCGTCCGCAGCTGCCGACACGCGATCCCGGGCTTCAATCCGCGTCTTCCGGCTTCCGACTTCCTGTGGTCGCGGGCAATGACGTCATTGCCCGCGACTACAGGAAATGCGGAAGACGCGGAATGAAGCCCGGGATCGCGTGTCGGCAGCTGCGGACGGCGCGACAGGACACTGGCAAGTATGATTTTCCTTTACAGGCTGGCGCGCAAGGAAGGGGGGGCCCTGGAACTTGATGGGGGGCCTGTATACCTCCGGGGCTGCTGCGGTATTTTTTATATACTCGCGTATAAGCCGAGGGGGGACTTTTCAGCACAAATTTTGCGCTGAAAAACTCGGCTTATACGCGAGTGTATACGGTAGTTGAGCTGGCCACATAGTCCCAAGTACTGTGAGTAATTAACAATGTTTATTCACATATATAAAAACACATAAAATACACTTAATAATAGATTAAAAGACATACACATGGGGTGAGTGGGTCTACCACCCTATGCCCTGGATAAACAATATGGTCTTAGCCTATCTATGACAAATGTAGAGTATTGCTATACCAGGTTCAATCATATTTGTTACAAAGACAACATGCAATGTTTCTCTGTATATAATAATAAAGTGCAAAATTACCATATATATGGACACATTTGCATATGCCTGTATAGTCAATAACCAGACATAGTTATCCAGATAAGATCAGTATAGTGTCATACTTATGGCTTAAAGCAGACACATAGACTTAGGAGGGTCCTTAGACCAGGCACAAGGGAGAGTGTGAGACAGGCTCCACGCATTCTGCCAGGATGGCTTCCACAGAGGTTGCACGTTGTCTTTGTAACAAACATGATTGAACCTGGTATAGCACTACTCTAGTAATTTGGTAGTGATGTCTCCCTAGAGCTATCTTTTTTTTTTATAACCTCAATACATATGTAAAGTCCTCATAATGGGGGGGAGGCTTTATGTTCCCTGCTATTCAAACCCACACAGCGTCCGCAGCTGATAGAATGACCACGGACAATGGTCTCGAGAATAACAGTTGCATTACTTCAGCAGGAATGGGGTAGTATAACATGGAGTAATTCTTTACAATTCATGTGGGTAGTCCACGGCAAGTACAGATCAGAGTTAGATTTTGACATGGAATTAAAGTGAACCTGTCACCTAGTTAAATGACCCCAGGCTATCACTACCTGTCCCTGCACCTTCCTATTACTATTCTAACTATCCCTCTCTCTCCTAAATGTGTTGTGTGACTGTTTTATAAAAGTTTTTTATAACTTACTGCCACGTACAGTTAGGGCCAGAAATATTTGGACAGTGACACAATTTTCGCGAGTTGGGCTCTGCATGCCACCACATTGGATTTGAAATGAAACCTCTACAACAGAATTCAAGTGCAGATTGTAACGTTTAAAAAATATCTGATAGAAAATGTAGGAATTGTACACATTTCTTTACAAACACTCCACATTTTAGGAGGTCAAAAGTAATTGGACAAATAAACATAACCCAAACAAAATATTTTTATTTTTAATATTTTGTTGCAAATCCTTTGGAGGCAATCACTGCCTTAAGTCTGGAACCCATGGACATCACCAAATGCTGGGTTTCCTCCTTCTTAATGCTTTGCCAGGCCTTTACAGCCGCAGCCTTCAGGTCTTGCTTGTTTGTGGGTCTTTCCGTCTTAAGTCTGGATTTGAGCAAGTGAAATGCTTGCTCAATTGGGTTAAGATCTGGTGATTGACTTGGCCATTGCAGAATGTTCCACTTTTTTGCACTCATGAACTTCTGGGTAGCTTTGGCTGTATGCTTGGGGCCATTGTCCATCTGTACTATGAAGCGCCGTCCAATCAACTTTGCAGCATTTGGCTGAATCTGGGCTGAAAGTATATCCCGGTACACTTCAGAATTCATCCGGCTACTCTTGTCTGCTGTTATGTCATCAATAAACACAAGTGACCCAGTGCCATTGAAAGCCATGCATGCCCATGCCATCACGTTGCCTCCACCATGTTTTACAGAGGATGTGGTGTGCCTTGGATCATGTGCCGTTCCCTTTCTTCTCCAAACTTTTTTCTTCCCATCATTCTGGTACAGGTTGATCTTTGTCTCATCTGTCCATAGAATACCTTTCCAGAACTGAGCTGGCTTCTTGAGGTGTTTTTCAGCAAATTTAACTCTGGCCTGTCTATTTTTGGAATTGATGAATGGTTTGCATCTAGATGTGAACCCTTTGTATTTACTGTCATGGAGTCTTCTCTTTACTGTTGACTTAGAGACAGATACACCTACTTCACTGAGAGTGTTCTGGACTTCAGTTGATGTTGTGAACGGGTTCTTCTTCACCAAATAAAGTATGCGGCGATCATCCACCACTGTTGTCATCCATGGACGCCCAGGCCTTTTACAGTTCCCAAGCTCACCAGTCAATTCCTTTTTTCTCAGAATGTACCCAACTGTTGATTTTGCTACTCCAAGCATGTCTGCTATCTCTCTGATCGATTTTTTCTTTTTTTTCAGCCTCAGGATGTTCTGCTTCACCTCAATTGAGAGTTCCTTTGACCGCATGTTGTCTGGTCACAGCAACAGCTTCCAAATGCAAAACCACACACCTGGAATCCACCCCTGACCTTTTAATTACTTCATTGATTACAGGTTAACGAGGGAGACGCCTTCAGAGTTAATTGCAGCCCTTAGAGTCCATTGTCCAATTACTTTTGGTCCCTTGAAAAAGAGGAGGCTATGCATTACAGAGCTATGATTCCTAAACCCTTTCTCCGATTTTGATGTGGAAACTCTCATATTGCAGCTGGGAGTGTGCACTTTCAGCCCATATTATATATATAAATTGTATTTCTGAACATGTTTTTGTAAACAGCTAAAATAACAAAACTTGTGTCACTGTCCAAATATTTCTGGCCCTAACTGTATTATAATGAAGCGGGGGCTACCTTTATTAGCCCCCTTGGCCTCCTCTTTCGCTCCCTTTCGCCGCCTCCAGCAGTGTTTATCACACCCCGATAGGCGTGATATTGTAATTACAATGCGCGCCCCCAGCCTGCCTCAGAGCCCTATCTACAGTTCTGGTTATTACGCCGAACGAGTAATTTCCAGTACTGTGCAGTCTATACACCTAAAATGTGTATCACCCGACTTCATGCTGCGCATTGCGCATGCTCTGTGGCGCACATTACGGCAGCTCATCACAGATGAGCTGACGTAATGTACTCCACAGTGCATATGCAATGCGCAGCTTGATGTAGGGCGCTACAGTACCGGAAATGACGCGTTCGGCATCATACCCAGATCTCTACAGAGTGCTCCGAGGCAGGTTGGGGGCTCGCATTGTAATTATAATATCACGCCCATTGAGGCATGATAAACGCTGCTGAAGGCGGCGAAAGAGGACGCCCTGGGGGGCCAATAACGGTAGCCCTCGCTTCATTATCATAGGGGGCAGTAAGTTATAAAAAGCTTTCATAAAACAGTCACACCACACATTTAAGACAGAGAGGGGATAGTTAGAATAGTAATAGGAAGGTGCAGGGACAGGTAGTGATAGTCTGGGGTCATTTAACTAGGTGACATGTTCACTTTAAGGTTCCGGAGCTTTAAGAACCTGATTTTTTAGATATAGTGCTTGTAAGTTATAGAGAAGTTCAGAGTCTTTTAGTAGCTTTATGCAGAATATTATATATATAGAAAGAGTATTTACAGACCTGCATAAAGAAAAAGTGGGAGGAGTCTCCAATATAAAAATTCTTCCTTTATTTATTTAAAATATTGAAATATATGAAGGTCCATGATAGCAGACTTTTTCTTTATGTTTACTGGCTGAGAGTCATGGCATTGTGGGTCTGAGCCCAGAAGATGTGAGCAGCAAGATAAATTGATTGCATGGTGAGGCATATATGAGCTTTTTTTGTAAATATTTACGGACCTGGAATCCTGTATTATTTTCACAGCTAGTCATGGAACTTGCAGAAATATATGAAGTAAATAACAGATAATTGCGAGTGAGGCGGGAGACCCTCAAATTCCTCAACACACAGGCAATAGGTTCTTCTGTACAGTTAGTATGACTGGAGAAGCACGTGTTATTCTGGACAGTGAGGATACAGGGTTAAAAGTATTTAGCCATCTTGGCTATAGAAGTCAGAAAAGATCCAATGCATTAGGCCTGGCTGTAAATTTGTAATGAAGGATGAGGAGACCCCCTCATATGAGGTCTGGTTTGTGTCAAATCTTAAACCAGACAGGTGATTTTCCATTCTTGTCTTGTCTAGACAAGACTGGAGTAGCTCCTCCTATTGAACACTCAAATCTCATGTCAAATCTTTACAGGGGATATAAAACTGTACATTTTACCAGCAAATGGTGCTACAACACAACAAATGTGAAAATACCTGGAAAAATTAAATGATATATCTAAAACTCACTAATGACAGAAGAGGAATAGCTAAGGAGTGAGCTGCAGTGTAAAGGGTTACTCATGGTCCATGGGTACTTTAAGGGTACCTTTACATGCCGCAATATATGCTGGCGATATGAGGCGATTTAACGTGCGCGTGCACGTTTTTCATGGTCACCTCAGATCGCCGATGGCGGTATTACACACCGCAATTTCGCCCTCAAGCTAAGGTGATGTGTCGCCCCAGAAATCGCCTCACCCACAACGGAACCAATCCGGTTGACTTCCCTCGCTGCTTCACACGTCGCAATCCCCAAAGCAATGTGGGCGTACATGTTCAGCGTGGCGAGGACATAGGCGTGCCACAGTGGTTTAGACAGCGCTCCATACGCGCTCATTGGACAACGCAACAGCGTTACGATTGGTCAGCCTGCTCTGGAAGGCTAGCTAATACATGACGCCATTGAAGATGTGTGTGTTGCTGAATGGACAGCTCTTCAAATATGGCGCCCTGTGAACCGACAGCCAATGGGAACACAGTAGCCCACACCAATCATTGTAGACGGGGCGCGGACTACAGCACGCTGTGGCACGCCTACGGGAAATCAATAGGCAATGCAGATTCCATCACTATCGCCCTATCTCACGCGAAACCCCAGAAATCTCGCCTTCATGATTGCCTCTGATCTTAGAGCAGTGCTCTGAAATCAGGCGACCAGCGCGAGGCGATTTATCGCCACCAAATTCCCAAATTACATGGCGCAACTGGGAGGGATTTTGACGGCGATAGTTCGTTCCAGTGTGACATATCGCTGTCAGACTTCGTTGACACGGTTGCGGCGTGTAAAGGTACCCTTAGGGACAGGCATAATCTGAACCAGGTCACCACTACACATGGCTGATAACACAGGATCCATCATTCACACTAGGGGATGTCACTGTTCCCCCTCCTTTCATAATGCACACTCTCATTAAATGCTTCAGTACAAAATATAGGGTCTGTGTCAGTCTATGGTTGCCCATGTGTTATTTCCTGATACAGTAGTAAAAAGGCGTGCACACTGAGGCTTATTTCAGTGGTGAGAGGTGCCAACTGGGAGGTCTGGTAGACCCACAACGTAGAGTATAGAAAATGACAATTGCACACTCTCGTTTTTTTTCTTGCAAAAGAAGTGTTTCTTTATTTTTATAGCAACAGGGAACCAACGTTTCGGTCCAAACCTAGGACCTTGATCACGGTAGTTGCCTCTGTATTATGCTTTCCTTGACACATGGGGCACTGCCACCCACACTCGTATTTTTCAGTTTTCCTGCCTTATTTCATTATGGTGTGTGCCTCCGTCCTGAAAAATCACACGCCCAGGACAGAGGCACACACCATAATGAAATAAGGTATCCCTCAACCAGGATCCAAGGATCCCTTGGTTTACTATAGCTTACAGGAAAACTGAAAAATACCAGTGTGGGTGGCAGTGCCCCCATGTGTGAAGGAAAGCATAATACAGAGGCAACTACCGTGATCAAGGTCCTAGGTTTGGACCGAAACGTTGGTTCCCTGTTGCTATAAAAATAAAGAAACACTTCTTTTGCAAGAAAAAAAACGAGAGTGTGCAATTGTCATTTTCTATACTTTATTTCCTGATACAACTGGAAGTATGAATATGGAATAACCAAGGGACCAGTGTAAAATTTCTCATTTTTATTTTCAGTACAGATTACGATATATAAAAAACAAGGGACATACAGTCATGGGCAAAAGTGTTGGCACCCTTGAAATTGTACCAGAAAATTTATTTTGTTCCAGAAAATTATCGCAAAGACACGTTTTGTCTTACACATGTTCATGTTCTCAAAAACAAAAAAAGGGCAAAATGGACATCATTTCACAAAATTCGCAAAAATAGACTGGACAACATTGTTGCCACTTTTACAAAATTGTGAGTAAACAACTTTGTTTCAGCATGTGATCCTTGTTCAAACTCACCTGTGGCAAGTAACAGGTGTGGGCAATATGAGAAGCACACCTGAAACTAGAAGGGGAGAAGTTGACTTAGGGTGGAAAAACACTTATGCGAGAAGCATGTATCTTGCATGTTGCATGCATCTCGCATGACTCATCCGGAACGGCCCCTGCCTCTCTGAACAGGAGCACGACAGCTGCTTGTGTTTCTATGGGGCTGACGTGCTCTTGTCCAGAGAGACAGGGTGGGTCATGTGCGATGCATGCGAGATACTCGCATGCATCTCACATAGTGTGCTTCTACCCTTAAACTTTACATTTTACGTCTGTGTGTGCGCTAAGCATTGACAGCAGAAAGAAGAGAACTGTCTGAGGACTTGAGAACCAAAATAGTTCAAACTACACTGTGTGCAGAATTATTAGGCAAATGAGTATTTTGATCACATAATACTTTTTATACATGTTGTCCTACTCCAAGCTGTATAGGCTTGAGAGCCAACTACCAATTAAGTAAATCAGGTGATGTGCATCTCTGTAATGAGGAGGGGTGTGGTCTAATGACATCATCACCCTTTATAAGGTGTGCTTAATTATTAGGCAACTTCCTTTCCTTTGGCAAAATGGGTCAGAAGAGAGATTTGATGGGCTCTGAAAAGTCCAAAATTGTGAGATGTCCTGCAGAGAGATGCAGCAGTCTTGAAATTGGCAAACATTTGAAGCGTGATCACCGAACAATCAAGTGTTTCTTGGCAAATAGCCAACAGGGTCGCAGGAAGCATGTTGGGCAAAAAAGGCACAAAATAACTGCCCATGTTTGAGGAAAATCAAGCGTGAAGCTGCCAAGATGCCATTTGCCAACAGTTTTGCAATATTTCAGAGCTATAACGTTACTGGAGTATCAAAAAGCACAAGGTGTGCCATACTCAGGGACATGGCCAAGGTAAGGAAGGCTGAGAAACGACCAAATTTGAACAATAAACAAAGATAAAACGTCAAGACTGGGCCAAGAAATATCTTAAGACTGATTTTTCAAATGTTTTATGGACTGATGAAATGAAATGAGTCTTGATGGCCAGATGGATGGGCCAGAGGCTGGATCAGTAAAGGGCAGAGAGCTCCACTCCGACTCAGACGCCAGCAAGGTGGAGGTGGGGTAATGGTATGGGCTGGTATCATCAAAGATGAACTTGTGGGACCTTTTCAGGTTGAGGATGGAGTGAAACTCAACTCCCAGACCTACTGCCAGTTTCTGGAAGACAATTTCTTCAAGCAGTGGTACAGGAACAAGTCGGTATCGTTAAAAAAAAACATGATTTTCATGCAGGACAATGCTCCATCACATGCATCCAACTACTCCACAGCGTGGCTGGCCAGTAAAGGTGTAAAAGAAGAAAAAATAATTACGTGGCCCCCTTGTTCACCTGATCTGAACCCCATAGAGAACCTGTGGTCCCTCCTAAAATGTGAGATCTACAGGGGGGGAAAACAGTACACATTTCGGAACAGTGTCTGGGGGGCTGTGGTGGCTGCTGCACGCAATGTTGATCATAAACAGATCAAGCAACTGACAGAATCTATGGATGGAGGCTGTTGAGTGTCATCATAAAGAAAGGTGGCTATATTGGTCACTAATGTTTTGTGTTTTGTTTTTGCATGTCAGAAATGTTTTTTTCTAAATTTTGTGCAGTTATATCAGTTTACCTGGTGAAAATAAACAAGTGAGATGGGAATATATTAGGTTTTTATTAAGTTGCCTAATAATGCTGCACAGTAATAGTTACCTGCACAAACAGATATCCTCCTAAGATAGCCAAATCTAAAAAAAACACTCCAAATTCCAAAAATATTAAGCTTTGGTATTTTGGGTTGAATTAGAACATAGTTGTTCATCAATAATAAAAATAATCCTCTACAATACAACTTGCCTAATAATTCTGCACACAGTGTATATGAACAATCTCAAAGTTACAAGTCCATCAGCAGAGATCTTGATATTCCTTTGTGTACTGTACACAACATAATCAAGAAGTTTACTGTGTGCATATATCTATTCATGTGTACAGGTATTTGTGTGCATATTTCTCATTTGAATATATCAAGCAGTGGAGCTCCAGTGGCTAAGACTATTAGAGTAAGTATAATGTATGCTCTCATCAGTATTTATTATGTATAATGTCCATGAGACCTATTTTTTAGGTTGGTTAATGACTTTTAGACACCTTTAAGGGGTTGTCTCAAGTTTGTACTACTGGAATGCATCACTCCTCGACCTCTCAGCTTACAGCCTGCCAGAGGGAAGTGTACTCCTAAAATCTGACAGCTGGGAGCCAGTGGCATAGCTGAGCCACTAGCCCGCATTGCTTGCCCTCCAATACTGCTAGCAAAAGCAAAAACTATGAACCTGACCAGATCCAGTGAATCGATCAACTTATGAACAGCGCTTGCAAGCTGTATAGATAGCAACTTGCAAGTCCGTGTCCCTTGCTTAGGAGACCGCCATCTCTAGCAGTGGCTGATATCTTAGGCAATGAGCATTAAGTATGAAATTAAACATTTATCCATTTCAAAGTTGCAAGTTGCACTTTCAACCAAATTATGAAAATGAGAAGGCCCCTTTAAGAGATGGCAGAAAAAAATATGGTTCCTCAGAGTATACTTACTATATTTGCAGCTGCACTGGGCCCCTATAGGTAATAATACCCACCCTCACCTTAAAGGGTCATTCTCAGATTCAAGGTTTTTCCCTTATCTATAGGATTGCAGAGAACGTATTGATCACTAGTGATCCCAGCAATACCTAGAATCTGCAGAGCCACCATCTTGACTGTGGAGGTGCACATCTTTGACATCAACTTTGCTTTGTCTATGGGACTGACAAAAATAAAGGCATGCTGGGTTTAATTCTCAGGATCTGTGGGGGACGCAGTGGCCGGACCTCCAGTGATGAGCAACTTATCCCCTATCTAATTTATTGAAGGATAACTTTCTATTCTGACGATCACCCTTGGATATGTGTAGGCTACTGCTTTTTTTCAAGCAGGTTCTGCCACAGAATGAACATATATATTTCTACGGAAAAACGACTTGCTGTACATATGTTCAGGCTTTTCAACCTCTTAACTATTTCAGGTTTCTAAAAATGCCTAGCAGTTTAAAGAAGTGACCTGTCCGTTCTGGTATTTTCTGCTTCTAAGAAGCTTACAGCTTTCTGCCTGCCAGGGGGAAGGGTACTCCTAAACTTTGACAGCTGGGAGCCAGTGGCATAGCTGAGCCTTTAGCTCGAATTGCTTGCCCTCCAATACTGCTAACAAAATCAGGAACTGTGAACCTGACCAGATCCAGTGAATCAATCTACTTGTGAACAGCTCTTGCAAGTTGTATAGATAACAACTTGCAAGTCCATGCCCCTTGCTTAGGAGACCGCATCACTAGAGGTGGCTGTTAACTAGACAATGAGCATTAAGTATGAAATTATGCTGTATTCATTCTTGAGAATGGAGAAGATTTTAATAAAGACTAAGTTCCAAAGTTGCACTTTGCACTTTCAACCAATTATGAAAAGGGAGAGAGATAGGAAAGTAACGCCAATCTGAGTAAGAAGGTAGTAGAAAAGTAACGCCGTTAGGAGAAGGCAGGAGACAAGCAAAGGGCACCATGTAGGGTGACTACTATGATTTACATTTTTAACATTTATTTTAGCTTACAGTCCCAGGGTGGAAGTCATTCCACAAAAGCCCTCACTTGAGGTGAAGCAAGGGGCCCTTCTGTTGTTCCCATGTAGGGGCCCTCACTTCATGTCTATCTCTGCCTATGCCATCCCAATAGAAACAGAGGAGGGGAGCGCACATAGGGCTTTATCTTTTGTCAACCCATTAGGATCAATCACAATCTCTTTGAAGCTTGTAGAGGTCACCAGTCATGGTCTGATTTGCAACCTGTTTCTGGAAGTCTATAAAAATCCATTTTTTCCCTTAGGTCACATGATGCATTGTTTCCAATTCCTGTGTTCTTGGGTGGAGCTTAGTTGGAGCATGACCATGTATACCTGACAAATGTCACCCGTATAGAGAAAGGTAATTACGGTAATATCACACTGACATATCTCATGGGATCTAGAACATACACATTGGTTGCTATGAACTAAAAACCATGCTGTAACCATGAACACTTGCTGCACATGAGGGACATGTGTAAAAATATTTCTATATAATTTGCCATGTCTGCTTGAACTACTCCTGTACTGGACACCATACATGCACCAATGATGGAATATGGTCATGGTTGAAGAAGGCTCAGAAGCATTATTAACTCTTCCATTCACATGTATGTGTCGTTTTGGATCTATCATATATGGGCACTTTCTGTGATCATTTGGAATTGACCAACTATAATCCCAGGATGTACCTAGAAAACAACTGCATGAATCTATTCCTGGAGAACACCTGCGTCATCCTCTGTAATACATGTGTTCCAGTTTGCATGTCATGAGGCTTGTGTGCAGGAAGGTTGTCTTTCCAGGTTTTGTAGTGTGCTCTCTATTACTATAATGTAGTAATCCTTCTACATGTGAACTGATATTGTTTTCTTCCATAAGATCCTTATCCATCTCTCAACCTAGTGTGCTATTCTCCTATATAATGTGGCGTGCTCATTACATACTCATTACATCTATACAGTACCAAGTGTTCATTACACAGACACTCAGTACCACTATGCAGAGCGGCCAGTCTAGTGGTTGGAGGATGTTACCAGCTCCGCAGAACGCCCTTGGAAGACGAATGCATTTTCAGCAGAATAATTAAGTTAATTAACAAATTCGCATGCATATTCATCGCCTATTAATGTGTTCTCAGCTCAGCTTGACGAACGTTTTGGTTATAACCAGCTCATTAACATACTGAAATCTGCAGCTATCCAAAAAAATACAAGAGGTGGGGGATAGAGAAGATAGAAACATAGAGAGACAGAGCAGTGGGCACACACATGGCACACATGTGTTCATGTGGGCATACAGTAGAGAGGATGCACCAGGTTCACAATGTTTGACTTTATTAGTGTAGAAATGTCTTCATTATCTGTGAACTGATTCTCTCTGTGTCTTTCCATCTCCTGCTCGCTGTCTCTCTCCCTCCTTTCCTCTCCCTCTCTTTCTCTCTTCCATATTGCCCTCTTGGGGGAAACATTGGAATCTCTGCCAACTTTGCTTTCTCCCTCCATACTGTCATATGTTCCACTATTGCCTCTCTCGCTTGTCTCTCTCTCGCTAACAGTTAACTTTGACTGTCTCTAGCTCTTTTCATTCATGTCATAAACTCTCCCCCCACCGCTCGTCTCTCCTACTCTTGCTGTCTCCTCAACCCTCTCTCTTTCTCATCTGCCAACTTGCATTCTCACAGATATGCCATTTCCAGGGACTCTCTGAGGAGCCATTTTTAAAGCAGTAAGGTGTGACACGGGTAGCGCCAGGTTGGCACGGCCTAACTGCAAAATGGAGCAAAGCGGGAAAGAGGGGTCCAGGCAGAGAGACGGTCATAGTTAGCATCAATGAAAAAGGAAAGAGAGGAAAAAAAAGGGAGGCGAGAGAGATAGGGAGAGACTTAGCAGCTGTCACCCTAATTCCTCTAACTCTCTGTTTGTGGTCATATTAGAACAACAGATTAGGTTCTGGCTCAGCTCTCATTTATTTCTGACACACGATAATATTCTGTATCTTCATCCACAGCAGTTTGTGCAGGCAGGTGAGCGGAGGGCATATGTATTCCTGAGCAGAGAGGGCACCGCCGAAGATGCACAAAAAATGTCCGATGCCAAGCGTTGGCATGCAAAGGCCTTGGTGTGCCGGCTCATGCCACTGGGGGCTGCAGAGGTTGCTAATAGATCTCTGATGACCTTGGAAAGGTAGAAGAGGCATTTTATCAGATTCAATTCTGGGTCAGATTTTATAACAGTATGCAGCACAGTAAAATGTGGCATCCGTATCTACCAATATGTGAAAATTGTCATTCTCATTTTATATGGTGGCTGGAAATAGAAGTATTGATAGACAGAAAAAGGAAGCTACATGGTACAATGATAACATTACCTTGATATCTAGAGTCAAATCCCATTTTGGTTGAAAATATTTCCTAAGGTTCCTGAACGCATGTAAAGCAAGTAAATTTGCAACTCTGTGTTGCACAAGTCCATGATGTTCTATTGCATGCTATAGTATGTAGATATTGTTCTAGGAAAAAATATGGTGCTTCACAAAGTCACCATACAATGGTACATGGAGAACCTGTGGCTATGCAATACAAAACAGGGAGGTCTCCTTGGGCCACTACACAAGCTCCAAGCAGATGTCTAAATGTGGTTTCCAACTTCTTGATCCACATACCCTGGAGCTGAAATCCCAATTCCTCAGTTTACAACTTTTTAAACTTTCAAAAACAACTTAAAATCCCACCACTTCAGAAAACCTCACAATATAACCCATTACCATACTATATACAACAGAATATAATATACAATACTTCCAACTACCAAATGCATAGAACCCACTGCAATATAAAATACAACCCACTACCTATTCAGAAGAACCCACAACACCATACATATGAACCCATTACAATATACAGTATAACCCACTACAATACACTGTATAACCCTCTATAATATATTATATAACCCACTACAATATACTATATAACCCTTACCCACTACAATGTACGGTATAACCCACTACAATATACTATATAACCCCTTCCTCACTACGATATACAGTATAACCCACTGCAATATTCGATATAACCCACTGCAGTATACTGTGTAACCCACTTCAATATATAGTGTAGCCCACTGCAATATACAATATAACCCACTGTAGTATACTGTATAACCCAATGCAATATATGGTATAACCCACTGCAATATATAGTGTAACCCACTGCAATATACTATATAACCCACTGCAGTATACTGTGTAACCCACTGCAATATATGGTATAACCCACTGCAATATATAGTGTAACCCACTGCAATATACTATATAACCCACTGCAGTATACTGTGTAACCCAATGCAATATACTATATAACTCACTGCAGTATGCTGTGTAACCCACTGCAATATATGGTATAACCCACTGCAATATATGGTATAACCCACTGCAATCTAATATATAAAGCTGAATGTGTGTATGTGTGTATGTATGTGTGTATGTATGTATGTATGTATGTGTGTATATCCGGGATTGGCATCTACACCGTCGCAACTACAGCCGTAAAATTTTGCACAGTCACACGTCTGGACCCCGGGAGCGTCATAGGCTATGTTGTGAGGCAAAATTTTAACCCTGCGCGTTCCAGTTCACCAAACAATTTTGGCCCTATCTACATAATGGGGAAAAAGTCAATGGAAAAGTGTTGGAGAAACATCGACAGCTTTCAGCTATAGAGACAAAATTTTGCACAGTCACACGTCTGGACCCTGGGAGCGTCATAGGCTATGTTGTGAGGCGAAATTTTAACCCCGCGCATTCCAATTCACCAAACAATTTTGCCCCTATCTACATAATGGGGAAAATGTGACAGTTACCAGTTGACAGTTGTGAATGAGAGGGGCTTAATGATAGCGCCAAAGACTAACAGCATATACCAGCATATAGTCACTAAGGTGGGGCCCCAACATGAGATATTCACCACACACGGGGACATGTATACACACCACATGCACACAAAGAGTAACAGCAAGTGTATAGTCACTAAAGTGCAGCCCCAACATTGGATACTCACCACGCACCCGAACAAACACACACACACCACAAAGAGACACACACAACACAGAGACACACACAACACAGAGACACACACACTCTATAGCAACACATGCACTCACCCCACAGGGACACACACACACCACAAAGAGACACACATAACACACACACCACACAGACTCCTCCACAGGGACACACACACATAGCCACCCTATAGGGACACATGCACTCACTCCACAGGGACACACACACACACCACAAAGAGACACACAACAGAGACACACACCACACAGACCCCCCCACAGGGACACACACACACATAGCCACCCTATAGGGATACATGCACTCACCCCACAGGGACACACACACCACAAAGAGACACACACACCACACAGACCCCCCCACGGGGACACACACACATACACACCCTATAGGGACACATGCACTCACCCCTCAGGGACACACACACACCACAAAGAGACACACACAACAAAGAGACACACACACCCCACACAGACACCCCCCACAGGGACACACACACATACACACCCTATAGGGCCACATGCACTCACCCCACAGGGACACACACCACAAAGAGACACACACAACACAGATACACACACACCACAGACCCCCCCACAGGGACACACACACATACACACCCTATAGGGACACATGCACTCACCCCACAGGGACACACACACACCACAAAGAGACACACACACCCCACACAGACACCCCCCCACAGGGACACACACACATACACACCCTATAGGGCCACATGCACTCAGCCCACAGGGACACACACACACCACAAAGAGACACACACAACACAGATACACACACACACACCACAGACCCCCACAGGGACACACACACATACACACCCTATAGGGACACATGCACTCACCCCACAGGGACACACACACACACAACACAAAGAGACACACAACAGAGACACACACCACACAGACCCCCCCACAGGGACACACACACCACACAGACACAGATGTACACAAATCACCTCACACAACTCGCCTCATACGTGTGCTATCTTTATTTTCCAAACATAAACATCTGATTAAAAACAGCCAATGTGCAACACATGTGCCATATAGGGAATTAAGGCAGATGTCAGTCACATGAGCTGTCTATTATGTGTATGTGTGAGGTAACATATACTGCCCGGCCAGGGGGAGGGTTTACTGTTGGCTGGAGATTTATTAGGCTGCGTATAGCAATCAATCACAGCTCAGCTTCTATTTTCCTACAGGTCATTAATATGACATATTCAAATTCTATTTTGTTATAGCTAACAGCAGTTATTTATTAACCCGGGCGTAGCCGAGTACTACAGCTAGTATACTATATAACTCACTGCACTGCCATGTGAGCAGCTTCTATCCTCACACACTGTCTCCTTTCTCACTCCCATGTAGATTGTATGCCTTTTGTGGCAGGGTTCCCACTCCTTCCATTACAGCCTTATTAATCATTATTGTATTTGTTACTTTTATTGTTACATTTTATGTATTTAGGTGTTTCTTTTCACATGTAAAAATGTATGTCTTTAATAAGTATTAGGAATAAGCATCAATCTCTTCCATCACTTGGATCTGGTATAGTCTATGGTATCAGTTCTTATACAAGGGATCAATGCTTCTCTTTATCAAGATTAGATTTAGTGATACACTCATCTGTATATATAGTCATTGTATGAGTTCAAAGATATATCAGAGTATGAAGAAATTGAAGCAAATTAAGAGACATCACATAATCACATAGACACATAATCTTTCGCCTACAACGATGTTGGTATTGTGAAGTAGAATTAGTATAGACAAGTTAAAATGTATATGAAATACGTGAGTTGTGTCAACCTTTCTCACCTACCCACAGATTAGATGGTAAGTACATGATCATGTGGTAAGGAGTGCTGAGATCCCACCAGTCCTGAGATGAGACTGGAGAGCCCCAGGTCCCCTGTGCGAATGGAGCTGTGGTCACACATGCTCACTACCACACTATTCACACAGGTAAAACTGGGACTTTTGTTCGCTAGATCAGTAGGGATCCTAATTGTTCCATGTCATGTTGTGCACAAATATGTGGCATATCAGATTTTGTCTTAAGGTACCGTCACATGCGGCAATTTTGCTAGCGATTTCACTGGAAATTTGCTGGTTGCAGTGAAATCATGGACACATTGTTCTATTTTGTTGCCGTGTACAAATGGAACAATGTGTCCATGATTTCACTGCAACCAGCAAATTGCCAGTGAAATTGCCACGTTTGACGTACCTTTATACTAGCCTGATGAAGAAACCTGAACTGTCTCGAAAGCTTGCTATTTATTACCATTTTTTCAGTTAGCCATTAAAAGGTATTAACCACTGACGGCTCTCAGATTTTAATATTTCATTATCATCAGAGCATGGTCTCTTTCATCATACTGCACTCAATGGCAGCCACATGAACCTATAGATGTGCCTTGGAGCACGTCAAACACCTACTCTGCATATAGGCACTCACAAAGCAGCATGGAAGCGCACGTCACACTCTTCATACCTTCATCTACCTCCAAAATGATAACACAGGCTCTGATATCTTGGCATTATATAATACAGTGAAACCTCTTTGAGATGACTAACCAAAGATGAACATGGCACAACATGCATAATATATGGTGGATGTGATAATCTGGTCTGGTTAATGGGGTCTTTTACAAGAAGTGGCCTTTGTGAAATATTTTCTTATATTAGAATCATCGTGTATTGCAGATAAGAGATACGTGACACTCCTCCAATTTAGGTGGACAACATGTATTCCCTATAAGAACATCCTGGCAACCGTGTAGACATTTTGCTACACATTCTGATGCGTTCGCAGACACAATGACATGCTCACAGACAGACAAAAGTCCACGGGCTCAGATACACTGATACAAACGCTGATACACACAAAGACTCTTGTAATCTGTGTATGCAAACAAAAGCGGAGAAGAGAGAGGGGAGAGGGCTGTGGGATGGATGCCAAATGTGGTGAGAGAGGAGTTAATGGATCGGGGGGACGCAGCGGAGAGCGCGAGACAGATTTGGGTCTGATCCAAAGAGTTAATGTTCCTTCCATGATCGATTACTTGTCAGATGTGATTTTAAACCAATACAAGATAAATAGCATCATTTCCCCCGCTCGCTTCAGACAGAATTAAGAAGCCATTAGCTAACACAAATTTTTTGGCAAGTTTAATAAAAGCGCAAATTTACATTTGTAAGAAAAGCTCCCCAAGGTATGTTGGAAAGATGCAAATGAGTCAAAACTATCTCTACTCCCCTCCATCCCCAAAGTATGTTTTCCCCTCATGCTCTTATACCAGTCTGTCTTTAAAGAACATGCCTTAACCCAAAAACGCCACCCAGCCTGGGGTCTTTCACCCGTGCTCCACAAGAACACCTAAAATCAGACTTCTTTGTTCTTAATCACCTTGGACTGGTCAACGTATTATCTGACATCCCCCTCCAAACCATAATACAGACTGCTAAACTGTCCAAATCCGTATTATTTCATCCTGCATCTCCATATTGATAACATCACAGATACAGATAACACTTGGAGGGGCATTTTTGGATGTAGATGGCTCAAATGTATGTCTTGCAGCATTTTGTGACATACTAGTCTACTACGCTCAATACCAAAGACTGATCCTTAGGAAAAAACATCATTGTGGTATTGGTGAAGGTTCTATCCCAAGAACAAAGAAAGCTCCTGAAAAGGGACTCCGTCACAGTTTAGACATCTCTGCAAATACTGATGTATGAATGTACCTAGGAAAACACTGAAGAGGCTGCTATGGAGATCATGGAAGCAACACCAATCACCGACTGATGGCCTATGACTAGACGATCAATGTGTATTTCTAAAATCCACCTTTAGTTGTCTTTAATTATTTTTTATGCGATCAGGTTTATTTTTATTGAATTGAATTTAAAAAACTAAAAATGATTTATCATATAAAGCAAGAAAATCTACAAAACATATATCATGACACAAAACATAGATCAATACTCCAGTAACAACTTACTAGACATATCCTTTAATTAATTTTCATGATGGAAATCAAAATATTACGGTAATTCACGGAACTGGAGTGCTGATAGTTCTGCCATCTCTGATCATAGAGTTACCTAAACAGAGTGTCAAATGTTTTTCATTGAGTACCATGCACGACTAGATGATTTAAGGGGAGTCCCATTTCTCACCTATACTCCCAACATGGTGTGAAAAAAAAGCTTAAAACTTGATGTTTCCACTTAGTTAATACTTTAAATACTCACCAAAAAACTTTGTGTGCACATAGTCTAGGAGTGTGTTCACTGAGGTTTTGTGCGAACTTTTGGAGCAGAAAAGTTTTGTTTTGGGGAGGGTTTCTGTTCCAAAAACGTTTTTTAAAAAAGCAAAAACACTCGGATTGTGCACACAGAGGGATTTTTTGCTGAGTTTTTAGAGCGGAAACTGCAAGGTTTTGTAGAGTTTTCAGGATGACTTGGAGAGTCTCTGCTTTGTTTCTAAAAAGTTAATAACAAACTCTGTGTACCCATACTCCAAGGCTATGTGTGCACTGTGCACATAGTTTTTCGAGGCATTTTTAAAGCAGAAACTTAGCGGAAACTCTAAATTTCAACACTCCTTAAAGAAATGAAAGGATCTGCTCAGTTTCTGCTCTGCAAAGACTCAATTTTCACATTCTTTGTGTGCACAGCATCTATTACATGCCAGCGTACCCACTGAGTTTTCCAGGTGAATACCCACCAGGAACACACTAGTGGTGTTCTTCCTGAAATATTTTTTGTGACATCTAATAATAATAATAATAATACATTTTTATTTATATAACGCCAACATATTCCACAGCGCTTTACAATACAGTGGGTAACAGACGAAAATACACAATATAATACAGTAATTCCAGTAGAGAAAAAATATAGTACGATAATAGGAAACAATACAATAAGCATAGAATCAATGTAAAAAATACAATACAATAGATAAAGCAAAAATAAAGGTGACCCTGCTCAAAAGAGCTTACAATCTACGAGATAGGGGTTACACAAAGTGCAGGGGCGTATTACACTGATGGTCCAGACATCTTGAGGACATGGGGGATAGAAATAAAGTTACATGAAAGCGTCTGAAGCCATGCAAGTTGTGGATGGTCCTGATTTCTTGGGGTAGGGCATTCCAGAGAATTGGTGCAGCTCGGGAGAAGTCTTGGAGACGGGAGTGGGAGGATTGGATTAGTGCAGATGTTAGTTGAAGGTCATCTCCAATGATGTCTGTTTGGTTCCCTTGCCTCTACTTTCATTTTCTATGTTCTATATATATATAGACCAAAAAATGACTGCAGTACTCCACAAACGATGTATACCGCCTTTAATGGCCTTCAGGCATCTTAGTGGTGTAAGATGCCTGGAGGTCATTAAATTTATGACTAGAAGGCGTGCACTCTGAGACTTTTTTCATGAGCTGAGGTGCTGATTGAGGGGTCTGATAAACCCACGTAGGTACTTGAGAAAAAGAGACAATCGCACACTCATGTATAAGTTTGCAAAAAAATGGGGTCTTTTTTATTCAGGAGCAGCGAGAAACCAACGTTTCGGTCCTTCTCGGACCTTGATCACGGTAGTTGCTGCAGGTTATAAAATATACAGGACATGATCAGTATATACAAGCAATATTTACAGTTTATAGAGTTCACAATGATATATACTCCCATAACAGGTGTCACCTGTGCGTTTACAAAAAATGTTTGTATGATAAATTTATACATAGCAAGAGGGAGAGAGAGAGAGAGGGTCTTCTCAAGAGAGATTTTAGTGGCCCTTCTAGTATTAGTATAATGTACACATAGTCCAAGAAAACGTGAGTGTGGATGATTTGGAGAGGTATCTATAGATCTAAAATAAAATATAGATTCAATTACCCTCTTTTTTCATATATGCTCCTATCCTGTTACGGTCGATGTCCCACTGGTTTTTCCAGCTGTTATAAATCATATATAATATTTTAGTAACCTTACTAGTCATTTAGTATTTATATGTTTATATCTCATTAAATCAAGTTACCTTTGAGGGTAGTAGAACAGAGGTACTTCTTTGACCCTGTTCTGGGGTGCCTGGAAATGGGAGAAGATGTAATATATCAAGAGGGTTCCTGTACATGTAGGCATGGAGCTTTAATACAGATATTTATACATATGTACACATTGCTGATAAGCAAAGTACTCAGTCTCATCTCTATATATAGAGATATAAATGCTATATCCTCATACAGAGACATGTCCCATAATAAACATTGCTGGTAGAAACTGTACCCGGTCTCCTTCCTATACAACAATACATAACAGAGGCTGATATTTAGAGATATAGTTTCTTTTTAGTGTGCTCACCTTATTTCTTAATGTCTGCGGCCCAGTATCGGGTATTTCATGTTGGCTGCGCTCATGCAGCCGGTCCGGCCGCTCTAAGAAGGAGCGGACCGGATCTGACCGCGGACGCCGGCGCATGCGCACTTCAAGCGGAAGTGCGTCACCGGAAGTGACCGCACCTGTTTATCACTTCGTTCCCATAGCGATGATGCTCAGAAGGGCGGAAGTGCGTCACAAGCAGTGACTGCACTGGCAAAACGCCCTGTTAGTGATAGTGATTTAGGGAAGAGGTGTAGAAAGATCCAATTATTGCTAGTTTGTCCAATAATAAGTTAATTTGGGCCATATATCAGTTTTTATCAATTATCTGATAGGAAGGTGCTTGAATTGTTTTGAAACTATGTATTTATACAGATATTTAATAGTAACGTGCATAGATTGTTAAATAAATGACATGGGGTTGGTTCAAGTTAATAGTCCACTTCCAAGCAGCACTAAATGGTATACATCCAACAGGAAATATATAAATATAAAGAATAAATACATATATACCGAGCACCCTATATAAAAATATACAGGGAGATCGATATAGACACATGTCAAGCTTGTTTTATTTTACAATCTTCTTATGAGAGGACAAGTACATTGTTAGATTGTTGTTCCCACTTGGTATATTGTGAAAAAATTTCTCATGGAGGATTGAGTCCTGTAGGAAAAATTGGTGCCAGAAGAAACACAGGGGGTCCCAACCCGTAGCCAAAAAGATACAATTTATGCAATTATTATCTACAGTTAGGGCCAGAAATATTTGGACAGTGACACAATTTTCGCGAGTTGGGCTCTGCATGCCACCACATTGGATTTGAAATGAAACCTCTACAACAGAATTCAAGTGCAGATTGTAACGTTTAATTTGAAGGGTTGAACAAAAATATCTGATAGAAAATGTAGGAATTGTACACATTTCTTTTCAAACACTCCACATTTTAGGAGGTCAAAAGTAATTGGACAAATAAACATAACCCAAACAAAATATTTTTATTTTCAATATTTTGTTGCGAATCCTTTGGACGCAATCACTGCCTTAAGTCTGGAACCCATGGACATCACCAAACGCTGGGTTTCCTCCTTCTTAATGCTTTGCCAGGCCTTTACAGCTGCAGCCTTCAGGTCTTGCTTGTTTGTGGGTCTTTCCGTCTTAAGTCTGGATTTGAGCAAGTGAAATGCATGCTCAATTGGGATAAGATCTGGTGATTGACTTGGCCATTGCAGAATGTTCCACTTTTTGCACTCATGAACTCCTGGGTAGCTTTGGCTGTATGCTTGGGGTCATTGTCCATCTGTACTATGAAGCGCCGTCCAATCAACTTTGCAGCATTTGGCTGAATCTGGGCTGAAAGTATATCCCGGTACACTTCAGAATTCATCCGGCTACTCTTGTCTGCTGTTATGTCATCAATAAACACAAGTGACCCAGTGCCATTGAAAGCCATGCATGCCCATGCCATCACGTTGCCTCCACCATGTTTTACAGAGGATGTGGTGTGCCTTGGATCATGTGCTGTTCCCTTTCTTCTCCAAACTTTTTTCTTCCCATCATTCTGATACAGGTTGATCTTTGTCTCATCTGTCCATAGAATACTTTTCCAGAACTGAGCTGGCTTCTTGAGGTGTTTTTCAGCAAATTTAACTCTGGCCTGTCTATGTTTGGAATTGATGAATGGTTTGCATCTAGATGTGAACCCTTTGTATTTACTGTCATGGAGTCTTCTCTTTACTGTTGACTTAGAGACAGATACACCTACTTCACTGAGAGTGTTCTGGACTTCAGTTGATGTTGTGAATGGGTTCTTCTTCACCAAATAAAGTATGCGGCGATCATCCACCACTGTTGTCATCCGTGGACGCCCAGGCCTTTCAGAGTTCCCAAGCTCACCAGTCAATTCCTTTTTTCTCAGAATGTACCCAACTGTTGATTTTGCTACTCCAAGCATGTCTGCTATCTCTCTGATGGATTTTTTCTTTTTTTTCAGGCTCAGGATGTTCTGCTTCACCTCAATTGAGAGTTCCTTTGACCGCATGTTGTCTGGTCACAGCAACAGCTTCCAAATGCAAAACCACACACCTGGAATCCACCCCTGACCTTTTAACTACTTCATTGATTACAGGTTAATGAGGGAGATGCCTTCAGAGTTAATTGCAGCCCTTAGAGTCCATTGTCCAATTACTTTTGGTCCCTTGAAAAAGAGGAGGCTATGCATTACAGAGCTATGATTCCTAAACCCTTTCTCTGATTTGGATGTGGAAACTCTCATATTGCAGCTGGGAGTGTGCACTTTCAGCCCATATTATATATATAATTGTATTTCTGAACATGTTTTTGTAAACAGCTAAAATAACAAAACTTGTGTCACTGTCCAAATATTTCTGGCCCTAACTATATATGTCTATGTTAAATATCCATACACAAAACTACCATACACTACAATTTCTTACCCTCCTGGTGCACGACTATAAACAGACAAGATGGTGCGGTAATCACGTTTCCTTAGTAAATCTAGAAGAAGGGGGTTATAGAAAAAGACATTAGTATCAGGTCAAGCCAGCCAGTCTATTTCCCTGTTTAGCCCTTTCGGATTCAAGGTTCTTCTTAGAGCGGCCGGACCGGCTGCATGAGTGCAGTCAACATGAAATACCCGATACTGGGCCGCAGATATTAAGAAATAAGGTGAGCACACTAAAAAGAAACTATATCTCTAAATATCAGCCTCTGTTATGTATTGTTGTATAGGAAGGAGACCGGGTACAGTTCCTACCAGCAATGTTTATATATGGGACATGTCTCTGTATGAGGATATAGCATTTATATCTCTATATATAGAGATGAGACTGAGTACTTTGCTTATCAGCAATGTGTACATATGTATAAATATCTGTATTAAAGCTCCATGCCTACATGTACAGGAACCCTCTTGATATATTACCGTATATACTCGCGTATAAGCCGAGTTTTTCAGCCCAAAAATCGGGCTGAAAAGTCACCCCCTCGGCTTATACGCGAGTCACTGTATTAGGGACTCGGATACCTGCTGTCAGTAGCGAGTCTGAGCTATTCCGAGCGGGTCTTAGCGATTCCGAGCGAGTCTGAGCTATTCCGAGCGGGTCTTAGCGATTCCGAGCGAGTCTGAGCTATTCCGAGAGGGTTTTAGCGATTCCGAGAGGGTCTTAGCGATTCTGAGCATTTCTGAGCGATTCTGAGTGAGTCATAGCGATTCTGAGTGAGTCATAGCCATTCTGAGAGCGAGTCTTAGCGATTTTGAGCATTTCTGAGCGATTCTGAGCTAGTCTGAGTGATTCTAAGCGAGTTTACAATCCGAGCCCTGTATTCTGTACTCGGGACTCGGCTTATACACAAGTCAATAGGTTTTTCCAGGTTTTGAGGACAAAAGTAGGGGGTCGGCTTATACACGAGTATATACGGTACATCTTCTCCCATTTCCAGGCACCCCAAAACAGGGTCAAAGAAGTACCTCTGTTCTACTACACTCAAAGGTAACTTGATTTAATGAGATATAAGCATATAAATACTAAATGATTAGTAAGGTTACTAAAATATTATATATGATTTGTAACAGCTGGAAAAACCAGTGGGACATCGACCGTAACAGGATAGGAGCATATATGAAAAAAGAGGGTAATTGAATCTATATTTTATTTTGGATCTATAGATACCTCTCCAAATCATCCACACTCACGTTTCCTTGGACTATGTGTACATTATACTAATACTAGAAGGGCCACTAAAATCTCTCTTGAGAAGACCCTCTCTCTCTCTCTCCCTCTTGCTATGTATAAATTTATCATACAAACATTTTTTGTAAACGCACAGGTGACACCTGTTATGGGAGTATATATCATTGTGAACTGTATAAACTGTAAATATTGCTTGTATATACTGATCATGTTCTGTATATTTTATAACCTGCAGCAACTACCGTGATCAAGGTCCGGGAAGGACCGAAACGTTGGTTTCTCGCTGCTCCTGAATAAAAAAGACCCCATTTTTTTTGCAAACCTATACATGAGTGTGCGATTGTCTCTTTTTCTGAAGGTCATTAATGGCGGTATCCATCGTTTGTGAAGTGCTGCAGTCATTTTTTGGTCTGTATAAGGGGGTGAAGAAACTAACCCTGGACTAATTTGCACCACCCTTATTAGGGATTAAGTGCTGCCCTATATATATATATATATATAAGTCCAGAAAAAACAGGCAGCACTCCAATAGGATCTCAATGTGGATTTATTCCAACCTCATGTGCAACGTTTCGGAGTTGATCCTCCTTCCTCAAGCATTAGGATTGAGGAACGAGGATCAACTCCGAAACGTTGCACATGAGGTTGGAATAAATCCACATTGAGATCCTATTGGAGTGCTGCCTGTTTTTTCTGGACTTATTTGAGGACGGTTGAAGCAACCGTTATACAGGAAGTATTGCACCCACTTTTTTAAAAAGGTTGTGCTGATTCTATTTTCCATATTTATATATATATATATATATATATATATATATATATATAAAACTAGCTGTAATCCCCAGCGTTGCCCGGGATGGTAACTAACTGTTCCTAGCATTAACAAAATAGAATGGGTTAACAAAGTCTTCCTTCTCTCTGCTGAGATACACAGGCTGCAGGGGAGTAATGTGGGGCCCCTGGTGTAATACAGGGCATATGAAGTGGCTCCTGGTGTAATACAGGGGCTATGTGTGGGCTCCTGGTGCAATATAGGAGCTATGTGTTGGCACAGGCTGTAATACAAGGGGGGTTATGTGTGGGCACAGGCTGTAATACAGGAGATATGTGGGGCATAGGCTCTAATACAGGGGCTATATGAGGCACAGGCTATAAATGTAATACAGGGTGTCATGTACTACTAACGTTTTGACAAATCAGAATATATGCTTTTTTCCTCACACTGGGGCTATGTGTGGTCTTCTGGTGTAATACAGGGGCTATGTGGGGCACAGGCTCTAATATAGGGGCTATGTGAGACTTCAAATGTAATGCAGGAGTTATGTTTGTTCTCCTGGTGTAATACAAGGTCTATATGTGGGCAAATGTTGTAATACAGGGGGCTATACCTGAGCTCCTGTTCTAATACAGGGGGCTATATGAGGCTTTCTGTTGTAATAGTGGTTACTGTGTGCGGCCTCCTGCTGTATACCGGGGGATGTGTGCGGCTTCCTGCTGTATACTGGGGCTTTCTGTGGTCTCCTGCTGTATACTGGGGGCTGTGTGCAGCCTCATGCTGTATACTGGGGACTGTGTGTGGCCTCCTGCTGTATACTGGGGCTGTGTGTGGCCTCCTGCTGTATACTGGGGGCTGTGTGTGGTCCCCTGCTGTATACTGGGGGCCATATGCCGCTTCCTGCTGTATACTGGGGGTTGTATGTGACCTCCTGCTGTATACTGGGGCTGTTTGTGGCTTCCTGCTGTATACTGGGGCTGTCTGTGGCCTCCTGCTGTATACTCGGGGCTGTGTGCAGCCTCATGCTGTATAGTGGGGACTGTGTGTGGCCTCCTGCTGTATACTGGGGGCTGTGTGCAGCCTCCTGCTGTATACTGGTGGCTGTGTGTGTCCTGTATACTACCGGCTGTGTGCGGCCTCTTGCTGTATACTGGAGGCTGTCTGCGACCTCTTGCTGTATACGGGGGGCTGTGTGCGACCTCTTACTGTATATGGGGACAAGGTGTGGCCTCCTGGTGTATACTGAAGGCTGTGTGCTGTCTCTTGCTGTATACTGGGGGCTTTGTTTGACGACCTGCTGTATACTGGGGGCTGTGTGTGTCCTGCTGTATACTGGAGGCTCTGTACGGCCTCTTGCTGTATATTGGGGGCTGTGTGAGTTCTCCTGCTGTATACTATGGGATGTGGGCGGCCTCCTGCTGCATACTGAAGGATGTGTGCTGCCTCCTGCTGTATACTGGGGCCTTTGTTTGACCTCTTGCTGTATACTGGGGGCTGTGTGTGTCCTGCTGTATACTGGGGGCTGTGTGCGGCCTCTTGCTGTATATTAAAGGCTGTGTATGGCCTCCTGCTGTATACTTGGGGCTTGTGTGTCCTGCTGTATACTGGGGGCTGTGTGCGGCCTCTTGCTGTATATTAAAGGCTGTGTATGGCCTCCTGCTGTATACTTGGGGCTGTGTGTGTCCTCCTGCTATATATTGGGGCTGTGTGTAGCATCTTGATATATACAGGGGGCTGTGGGTGGCCTCCTGCTGTAATACTGGGGGCTGTATGCGGCCTCCTGCTGTATACTGAAAGCTGTGAGTGGCCTCCTGCTGTATACTGGGGGCTTTGTGTGACTTCCTGCTGTACTGTATACTGGGGGCTGTGTTTGGCCTTCTGCTGTATACGGGGGGCAGTTTGTTGCATCCTACTGTATACTTGGGTTTGTATGCGGCTTTCTGCTGTATACTGAAGGCTGTGTGTGGCCTCTTGCTGTATACAGGAGGCTATGGGTGGCCTCCTGCTGTAATACTGGGGTCTGTGTGTGGCCTCGTGCTTTATACTGAGGTCGGTGTGTGGCCTCCTGCTGTATACTGGGGGTTGTGTGCGGCCTCCTACTGTATACTGGGGGCTATGTGGCCTGCTGCTGTATACAGAGGGCTGTGTGGGACATGTTGTTAGAAGTATAGCAAAGAGATGTCTTAGTAACTTTGGGGTTTGTGAGGAAGAGAGAGGATTGACCGAAGTGCAGAGTAACTGGGAGAAGACAGACCACAGATTAGGACAGGAGTTTTAAAGTGTCTGAAGTAGTTAAGCAAAGGACTGATCATATAGACAATTCCTTTAATAGGAAGAAGGCACAGAACTGCGGGTTGAGATTAGGACTCTCACTAACTGGAGTGTAGTACTGGGCTGGGGCATGTTCAAGGAAATGAAATTGTGTTGAAGCAGCAAAGAAATTATGTTTGTGGTAGTAATAGACTATGTATGAAAATGCTCTGTGTTGTGAGGGAAATGAAGCTATGCACCCGCTATCTGTTGATGTAATTTCTACCAATTTATCATTAAGTAAAGAGTTTATTCTGTAACAATGGTCTCCTTCATTTAACTTTCTACCATTTAGTCCTGGCCTGCAAGAGCATAACACCCCTGCACCACAAGTCCATACACCCAGCCAGGACCCCCAACTTCATATAATGTGCTGGGACGTAAGAGACTACCTCAGACTACCTCGCCCACGACTAACATCTCGCTCCTCTTTACACCACAACCAATATGACCGTCCATCATTAACTTGTGCAGCTGCCTAAAGCTATTGAGCTATGTTTTGTCCACCACAAAGAAAAAATAAAAATAAAAAGATACACTTAAACATATATATGACTTTGTTGAATTTGTACTTGTGTACTCATGCGTATGAGGACATACACTATATGTGAAAATTGCCCCTTCCACATTACACCTACAGAAGCTTTTATGATGTCCCATTATAAATCCATAGGTATTAATATGTAGTTGGTCCACTCTTTGCAGCTTAAACAATTGACACTCTTCTGGGATGGCATTCTACAAGAGTTTGGGCTTTATCTGTGGGAATTTTTGCCCATTCATTGAGAAGAGCATTTGTGAGGTCAGAAACTGATGTTGGATGAAGGGGCCGGGCTTGTGATCACTGTCCTAGATAATCAAAGTTGTTTGATGAATTTGAGGTTACAGCTTTGTGTGACATTCATATTAACACGAAACTCTCCCAACCATTTCTTTGAGGACCTTGCTTAAGCCCCAGTCACACATAACGATTTCGCTAGCGAGATCGTTGTAACTGTGACGTTACTCCGATCTCTCCAGCGATATCGTTCTGTGTGACACTTTGCAGCGATCAGGCCCCTGCTGTGAGGTCGCTGATCGCTGCAAAGTGCTCTGGGTCATTTTTAGATCGTTGGTTTCCCGCTGGTCAGCACGCATCGCTGCGTGTGACAGCGAGAAACCAGCGATCTGTGACCTCACAGGGCTGGTTACTATGGTAAACACCGGGTATCCAGGCAGCGCGCGCTGCCTAGATACCCGGCGTTTACCATGGTTACCAGCGTCCTCCCTGGTAACAATGTCGATAGCTGACAGCTGCGGCCGCCATTGGTGCGGGACAGTGAAGAATTCATGACAGGACGTTGGCAGGGAGACGCTCAGGAAGCTTTCATTCCTGTCAGGGAGCCGCCATGTTTGGACGTAGCCGCACCCTCCACGTCTGGAACACAAACACAAGCCCGGGGCTCCGTCCGTCACCTCACAGTAGCGGCCGCCATTTTACCTCAGACACGGACCCTGACAGCCCTCAGTGCCCTGGAGCGATGTGGGAGGTGGCTCCCATGGCCTGATCGCTGGGGAGATCTGCCTGTTTGACAGCGCCCCAGCGATCAGGTAACGATGCTCCAGCGATCCCGGCAGGTCGTTATCACTGTCGGGATCGTTGGAGCGATCGTTATGTGTGACAGCACCCTTAGTGCACTGGGGCATAGACAAAACAAACTTTTCCAGTCTGTTCCCACAAAAGTAGAAGGTACTATTTTCCAATATATGGATAGCAAAAAAATGCAGTACAACAACGTGTAAAGGTACCGTCACACATAACGATATCGTTGCTGATATAGTTGAAAAGTCACGTGTTTAGTGACGTTTGAACGATGTTGAAATGACATTGTTGCGTGTGACACTATTACCGATCTACGATCAGTCGACTGATCGTTTGATTTGAGGACAGGACCTCAAATCTATTGTTGGTCGGCCGGTGGACATGCAGCATCGCTGCGTGTGACATGGGGAGCTCAACGATGAACGAGCTCCCAGCGCCGCACAGCCTATACTGGGAGCTTATATCCATGGTAAACATCAGGTTACTAAGCGCCGTGCGACGCTTAGTAACCCGATGTTTACCATGGTTACCAGCGATCTCGCTGGTCAACATCGCTGGTGAGTCTGCCTCTGTGACAGCTCACCAGTGATGTGAACGATGTTATTAGCGATCTCGCTTGCATGAGATCGCTAACAACAATTGAAGCGTGTGACGACACCTTAAAAATACTCTGCTGTAAAGATAGTGGAAGTTTTTCTTTTACTACTATCTTTACAGCAGAGTATTTTTACACGTTGTTTTATGGTGCTTTTTTGTGATCCAGTTTTTGGTGGTGTGAACACGGCCATATAGACCTGTTCACTTTGTGCATGGCTCATGTGTAGTGACTATTTTCCAATATATACTGGATACTGAGCCATTAAGATTTCCCTTCACTGAAGCTGAGGGTAATAGGCCAATATCTGAAAACAGCCCTATAGCATTATCTCTACTCCACCAAAGTTTGCAGTTGGTACAGTGCAGGCAGACAAAGTGACGTTCTTCTGGCATTCACCAAACCCAGACTCATCCATCAAAATCCAGACTCCATAAGATGCCAGATAGAGATGTGTGAATTCATCACTCCACAGAACACATTTCTACTGCTCCAGAGTCTTGGGCCTGCTGCTTTACACCTTTCCATTCAACATTTGGTCTTGACCATACAGCTCCTCGATAGAGCTGAGTGGACCTATGGAAGTTCAGGTTCTGGAGGTTCAGCCTGACTTATTTTAAAGTTCTGTTCTGCACCCAAAATTGACCTCATTGGAAGTCACTGATTGGGCAGTTCTGCTCTCCACCCACATACAACTAGACATAAACAAAATACTTCCAAGGGAGGGAGGGGCTTTGTTATTTTCATTTTTTGGTACACACTACATCCAATAACTCAGATTTTACCCCCAGTACAAGCTGTTTAAACAATAGAAGCGGCTCGCATTGGGCCGAGCACTGAGTGTGGTTTGCGTTCGCTCCTTTGATTTGTGAACTTACAGCACCGGAACTCTAAATCCAAACACTGAAAATTTTAAAAAAATCTGTGTTTGGTACAAACTTCATTCTCTAAAGTCCTGTTCACTCATCCCAACTCAAACCATGGAAACCTATGCCATAAAGCTCTTGGTATTTTTGTGCTGATGTTATTGTCAGAGAAGGTTCGGTGCTCTGCAATTATGAAGTCATCAGCAGAGTGTTGGTGACTATGTTAGTAAAGGCCGACTGCATGGTGAGGAGTTATATTTTATACATTTGTGGTAAAAGGACTAAGAAAAAGATTTTAGAGAAGAATTTTTGAAAACTACTTTAACTGCTTTGGGATACTGCTTGATGTGCAGTTCGAAGTAAATCTTTTTAAATCCACATAAAATCTCTGTCTGAACTAGCATAAGAGGTGTGTCCTAATACTTTTGCCCTTAAAATGTCTATATGCAGTAAAACATGGTTAGTCCGTTAAAGAAAATTGTCCAGGCTTGGAATAAAATTCTGCAGTCACTCAACATGACTGTAGACTGCCGGTTCTTAAAGTGTGCATGAGTGTCTCATTACCCAATTTATGTGATTTGCATTCTTGCGGTAACATGTAGACTAGATTTGTTTGGCTTCTCTCAAAAGAAGTGAATTGAAAGAAGGTGAATGAGTTTAGTTGGCATATTACTGTAAGTATGTAAATCACATATAGGCAGTCACATTGTGCTGGGAATTGTGATTTTGTGCGCATCGCAAGCTGCCTTGATTCGATAGTCTGCAATCATGTAGAGTAACAGCAGACTTGTTGTCCTAATCCTGGACAACCCTTTCAACAGGGCATTCTGTATATTAGTTCTCTACAACCCATGGGTCTCTTAACTGTAGTTAGGGTGCCTTCACATTTGCGTTTGGAACGCAGCGCACTGAACGCAGCAAAACGCTTGCGCACATGCGTTCCTATGTTTAACATGGGAACGCATGTGCCTGCGTTTGGCTGCATTTGCGTTCGGATGCGCATAATTTGTGTGCCCTCCAGCACATCATGTTGCATTTTTTGTGCGTTCCCGGCCGCTTGTTTTATCTGCGCACAAACCATGCATTGAAGGCAATGGATCCGCAGTGTCCTCCGCATTACAGCGCAGGAGAACGCTGCGGATCTCATTGAAATCTCTCCTGATGGCCGCCAGTGATCAGCGGCGGCCACCGGGAGATCAGCTACAGCCGCCGCTGCTCTCCCACCGGTGTCGGTGCGGGAGAGTTGAAGATACAGCTGATCTGACAGCTGTTTAAATCTCCTGCGCTGACACTGAATAGGTGACGCCGGCGCGCGAAATTTGAAGCAACGATCAGCTGTTTGTTATCTCCTGCACCGATATCATCCTAATCGGTGTCGGCGCTAGAGATTTCAACAGCTGTCAGATCAGCTGTATCTTCAAATCTCCCGCACCGACACCGGCGGGAGATCAGCTGTAGCCGGGAGGAGGAGATCTCCACCGCTGATCTCCTCCTCCTGGCCGCCCCCGAGACAGCTGATTGTCTGGCCAGGGTGCATACTAATCCTCCGCTACGTTCACATTAATATGGCTGCGTTTGCGTCTGCATGCCATACACATGCAGACACAAACGCAAGTGTGAAGGCAGCCTTAAACCATATTCTTGGAATTGTAGTTTCACAACAGCTGGAGGTTGGAAACCACTGGAGTAAGTACAGTGGGGAAAATTCAAAATAAATGAAGGAAAATCCTATGCAGGGATATCTTTGCATTATGTAATGTCCAATATACTGTATATTCTATGTTTTATCTATGTTATGTTAAGCAATTTAGTATTTTCTTTGTACCTTTTAGTCAATGAAACAGGAGATGGACTTTTGGTTCTCCATCTATGTCCTTATACATTACCTTGAGTAAACCAAAGATGCCCTATCTTTCAGTATTAAAGCTCCGTCTCAAATCTCATTTGCTCGCTCAGCCATTTGACTTCAATTAATCACATCATCATATTGACAGAATATGCTTGTAATTGCTTATAAACTGCTCCCAGGGAGGAAAGCATCATGTATGTGTTATTAGCATTTGTACTGATATAATGGGGACTCTGGGTAGTTTTATTCTGTTTAAGTTAACAAATAACAATTTAGTAATGTCCATACAAATTCTTTACCATAACCCTCTATTCTGGGGGCTAATGAATAATGAGAAATATCCATTTTAGACTGTGTGCACACGATCCGTGTTTGCAGTGTTATTGCACTGCATCTATGACGCTGCATTGTGTACTACTAGCACAATGGATGGGATTTCTAGAAATCCCATGCTCACCGTGCTTATCCCCTGCGCAGCAATATCTCACCTGCGGTGCGGGTTGCCGCGGTTCCGCATCTCCACAGCATGTTAATTTATTGCTAGGGAGTCGGAAGCAAGCTCCAACAGGTGAATGCAGGGAAAAGCCTCCCTGTAACGAGCGCAGATCATGGGCACAGGGTGGTTGCGTCCTCCCTGCGTTCACCCGCAGTTTCCCTCGGGTCCAGAGGCAATGTGGATCATGTGCACATACCCTTACACAGATACTTGATGGCATGAGTACACAATCGGCAGGTATTGCATCTCAACGTGTGCTATTGATGTATAAATCCAGAAAAAAACGTATAGACACAACATAATGAGCATCACTCACCTCCTGATGTGGAAGTGAGAAGCACTAGACAACATCTTTGATGCGATCATATAAGGGTCAAATACTACACTGATCAATAAAAGCTCTTTCACTGGATTTATTGTACAAATATCACTTAGCCACAAAGTTATAAATGTATCATATGTGAGGGTCACGGCTCTATTCACTTTCATGGGTTTATGGAACCAGAAAGTATACATGTGACCACTGCTCCCATTGACAATGTGAATGGCGCATCCATCTCAGCAGATGGACTCCAACTAGTCAAGATAGAAGATCAAAGGATAGGTGATAATTTTTATTGGTGAGATAACCCCATTAATTGGATGCTACAATTTTACCTGTGTCCAATCAATACATTGTAGCAATGAGGACACAGAATGTGTAAACTACTAGTTCTATAGAAGTTTCATAAAGAACACATGAGAGGTTTTCATCAGAGCTGTTAAAGGGAACCTGTCAGGTGGTTTATGCCCCTCCAGCTATCACTGTCTGTAGCTGCAGCTTTATAATAATATTCTAATCATCCCTGTCTGAGCTCATAGTTTAATGTTAAAGGTGAAAAAAAAGCATTTATACACTTACATTTCAGTCCCCACCTTGGAGGAGGGGGACTGTCTGGCAGGATAATAGTTAACTCACTTTTAACTTGGTTAGCTAAAGGATCTGTGTGATGTAACGATCATGTGACCATAGTGGGCGGAGCTAAGCCAGCAAACGTATTATGTTCTATGAGAACTTAGCTCCGCCTATTGTAGTCACATGGTTGTGACATCACATCAGGTCTCCCAACATGTTCTAGCATAAGGCTAAAATGTTAACTATTAACCTGCCAAACAGTCCCCATCCTCCAAACTGGGGACTGACTGCCTCATTACATAAGGAAATGTAAGTGTATAAATGCTTTTCTTTCACCTTTCACATTACACTATGAGCTCAGACAGGGATGATTAGACTGGTATTTAAAGCTGCAGGTACAGATACTGATAGCTGGAGAGGCATAAACTAGCTGACAGGTTCCCTTTAAGTAAAGAAGAAAGATGTCCCAGAAAAATGTTTTTCATAAGCCCCCTTAATTACCTATTTAATGATGTGTGAGTGCATTTGACTGCTTACTGATTGCCATCTTCTTTAGTTTTCTACTCTGTTTCAGTACTACATACTAGATCCTTTCCATTGCTGGCTCACACAGAGTTTTGCATGGAACTTGGCTAATTCCTTAACTATAATGGTGGGTTTACACGTCCCGATATCGTGGAGATATCGTAGACAACGGCGCGTGAACGCGCATTTTTTGAGCGCTTTTCCCGATATTGCATCGGTGGTTTACACGCTGTGATATCGGGAAACAAAGTCACTACGATGTGTACGCCCACCAACCCAGTAACGACCATTTAACATGGGAGTTAATGGGTGAGTTGCGAGTACACATCGTAGTTGGATGTTTACACGCAACGATCCTGCTACAACGGCCATGCGATATCGGGTGGTTGAAGAGCACGCTCATTCAACCCCGATATCGTTTTGGCATCGTTCCAGGATCGCGTTGTACGTTCAAACCGTACAACGCGCGCCCGATATCGGGTCCAACTCGCGAACCATGTGACTTTTTGTCGGAGTTGGATCGGAGTTGGACTCCGATATCGCGGCGTGTAAACCCGCCATAAGTTTATAGAGTCTCTGAACCAAACCTCATGGTCTTATACTGAGAAAGCAACTCCAGATTCACACATAAATCCATGTGTGATTAGTCTGATTGCAGGTCAAAAGGACCAGAAGAGGACCGGAGTGGTACTAGCAACCGGAGAAGACTTTGGTATGTTACTGCACTAACACATCCTTACATAGGCAATTAGGACTTTTAATGAAATAAAAATTGTTATGGGACATCTTCTTTACCATCTAGCCATAGCATTAAAGTTTGTAATCAGTAGCGCCATCACATCGCATGCATAGTGCTCTTGTGTATTGATCTATTCGGTCTTCCATACTGAGACCTACTGTTGATACTCTCTATCCTGGCTAATTGAAAGAGGTCTCAAATGAGACATTGCCAGACACTAAAGGGGTTTTCCATAATCAAAAGTTGTCACTGTGCACAGGTGGCACAGATACTCCTCACCTGTTCTGCAAATTTTAGGAAATCCTCAGAATATCCTTAAAGGGCTTTGAAAATTTCTAAATGAAACAATTCCATATGCCATTAAATGTATGTTGCCATCCTAAAATTCTGCTTCCTCAGTCTGGATATACCGTACATAGTCTTTAACAAATTTCCCCTGTCTTCTCCTTATACCTCCCACTTAAAGTGGTCTCCTTACCTCTACACACTAACTTGCTCAACTGAGTGCACAGGTTTCAGTGTTCTACAGCACATGCATAGTAGAATGCTGTGCCCTCGAAAAGGCAAGTTATGCAAAAAATCTCAGACAATGCTGATTTGCACAGGCACGCAATTCCCTGGCCTGAGCGTGACCTCAGATGTACATCTATTAATCAAGTGAGAGAGGGAGGCACAAAAAATGTAAATAACCCAAGGAGGCAGAATTTGGTTAAGTGCATTCTCCCGCCCATAGCTCCTAACACCTAATTTGCCTATCGCTTTCTAGCTACAGTCAACAGATAGACACTTTGAAGGTTTCACTTGACTTGGTTCAAACGTATTGACAGATTCTACTTAAAAAAGATTTGCTGTAAGGTATAACCTATATGAAGTCTCATATCCTGTAGACCTCATTGTAGTGCACAGAGTATTGGTAGATGGAGCGGGGGGGAGAAAGTGCGATCAGTGCAGTCTATTCCATAGAACACATCAATATTTCAGCTTCTAAAACATTTCTGAGTCTTTTAATGTCATACGCTCCATTTGTTTGAGTCTGTGCCTTTTGTGTCATATGAAGTATATCTTGCACTGCGCTGCTGCCTGGATATAAAGTGGCTGCTTGACAGATTTGCTCCATTGTAGTGTATTGCAGCTCATCTATAGCATGAAACATTTAAAGAACATTTTCTGACAAATAAAATAATTATGTGTCCTTGAGTCCTCCTCCCCTGTCAGCACTGTAGTGAATAATTTTTTCCTTGCATCTGAGAAAGCTTTTCTAGACTCCTGAATGGTATATCTGCCTCCATATGTACTGATGCAATCACAATCACTGCTTTCATAGGGCAACATAACGGGAAAAATTGTATTCAGACCCAGAGAATAACGGACCCCAAAAAATCTGTAGCAGAGATACTTAACCACCATGTGCCATTGATAGTACTGATGTTATCCTGCGTGGTCCATTTCTCATTAAGGCACCCTCAGCCCCTATATTTATTCCACTTTTACAGCATTCTAAATAAGAAATCAGGGGTGTAGCCAAAGGGCCTGCAAAGGCAGCAGTTGCCCCTGGGCTAGGTGGAGGAGATCTGTTAGAGACTTATCATTGGGTCCTTGTAGCTTTAGCTTGTGTTTATGGTTCTTTCTCTCTGTCTATGAGATCACTACTGAGCACCCGCTGTGCCAAAATGTGCAGAGCTGCAGAACACTCGCGTAGAGACAAGTAGAGGGGGATTAATGAGAGGTGGCTATTTTTTTTTAAGTCAGTGAGTACAGTGGTGGCCAAAGAACTTTGGAGTGTGCACTGTTTGATAGAGAGGACTATGAGGGTACATTCAGGGGTATAACGACCGCGGTCACAGGCATCAGCTGCATCGCAGGCATCAGCTGCATCCCAGTGCAGAGACCCATTAGGTCCCTGCACTGTGATTCACGCTGCCAACCAATCAGTAGCAGCACCTGAAGTCGGCGGTACAACACATGACAATGACGTTGTCCACCTCGGTGCGCACCCCGATGTCAGTTGCTGCCACTGTGCACTGGATACAGAGGACACCGGGTGACGTGGAATCAGAGGAAAGGTGAGTAGAATTTTTTGTTTTAATTATGAGGGACAAAACGGGGACATATATACAAGGGTGTGGACCATGTAAACCAGGATGGGGATCATAAATACAAGAATATAGAATATGTAAACCAGGATGGGGATCATACAAGGATGTGGACCATGTAAATCAGGATGGGATAATATATACAAGGATGTGGACCATGTAAATCAGGATGGGATAATATATACAAGGATGTGGACCATGTAAGCCACGACAGGGATCATACATCCAAGGATGGGCCCATCTGGACCATATACTGTATACTAGGATTGGGATCATACATACCAGGTTGGGAACATATAAGCAGGATGGGGACCATATATAGCAGGATGGGCCCATATAATGCAGGATGAACATATAAATAGCAGGATGGAGATGATATGGGCCTTATATACCAGGATGGACCCATATATAACAGAATGGGCCTATATAAACCATATACACCAGGATGGGGGACCTATATACAAGGATAGGGATCATTTATACAAGTATGTGGACCATGTAAACCAGGTCAGGGATTATATATACAAGGATGTGGACCATTTAAACCATGATGGGGACCATATTGACCATATATACCAGAATTGGGACCATACATACCAGGATAGGAATCATATATAGCAGGATGGAGACCATATATAGCCGGATGGGCTCATACATAGCAGGATAGGGGTGATTTGGACCATGTATACCAGGATGGGCTCATATATACCAGGATGGGCCCATTTAGACCATATACACCAGGATGGGGGACCTATATACAAGGATAGGGATCATTTATACAAGTATGTGGACCATGTAAACCAGGTCAGGGATTATATATACAAGGATGTGGACCATTTAAACCATGATGGGGACCATATTGACCATATATACCAGAATTGGACCATACATACCAGGATAGGAATCATATATAGCAGGATGGAGACCATATATAGCCGGATGGGCTCATACATAGCAGGATAGGGGTGATTTGGACCATGTATACCAGGATGGGCTCATATATACCAGGATGGGCCCATTTAGACCATATACACCAGGATTGGGGAACTATATTCTGCAATGGGGGACATATATACCAGGATGGGGGGACATTTATACCAGGATGGGCTCATGTATACCAGGATGGACCCATTTAGACCATATACACCAGGGTTGGGGAAATATATTCCACAATGGGGGACAGATATATCAGGATGGACGGATATATATACCAAGATGAGGGACATATAAACCAGGATATTAAACATTAATCCATAATGTAGGTGGAAAAGGGGCAATTCGTAAGTCTTCATAGGGTTTAATAATGCTACAAGGGCCCTTACATCTGGCCAATGTGCGTACATGTGATGGGGGCGGTTCACACTTTGCACCAGGGCCCATCGGACTCTAGTTATGCCACTGGGTACATTATAATATATGTAGGACTATGGGGGATGCATTATATTATATAGATGACTATGTGGTGCATTATAATATATGGAGGACTTTGGGGCTGAATTATATGATATGGGGGTTGCATTATACTATATGGAGGACTATGAGGGGTGCATTATGCTATATGGAGGAATATGCTGTGCATTATAATATATGGAGGGCTATGGGGGTAGATTATATGATATGGAGGACTACACGGTGTATTAAAATATATAGAGGACTATGGGGGTGGTGAATTACACTATATAGGTGACTATGGTGGTGAATTATAATATATAGAGGAATATGGGGGGTGCATTCTTATATATGAAATAGAGGGGGTTATTATACTATATGGAGTACTATGCAGTGCATTACAACAGAAGACTATGGGGTGCATTTTTAGTACATGGAAGACTATGGGGTGCATTATTATGGATGAAGGTCTATGGGGTGTATTAAAATATATGCTGGTGCATTATATTATATGGTGGAATATGAGGTGTATTATACAATATGGAGGACTATTGGGGGGTGTATTATACTATATGGAGGACTATGGGGTGCATTGTACTATAGGGAGTACAATGTAGGTCCATTATAATATTTGGAGGGCTTTGTGGAGGCCAGTATACTAATTAGAGATCTATGAGTGAGTGATTATAATTTATGAATGCAATTTGATGGCCATTATACTGTATGAAAGTAATTATGCAATGTGAAGGTTTGTGTGGGGTCCATAATATTTTTCAGAGGGTTGTGTGGGGACCATTATACTGTTTGAAGGGCCAGTGGGTACCATTGAACAGTGTGAAGAAGTGTGGGGGCCATTATACTGTATGTAGATCCATTATATCTAGGGCTTTGTTGTGTTTACAGTTGAGGTTCATACTGTGTTGGGGTCATGATACATTTATGTGGTAGTGGAAGGGGTATAGCAGGGTCATTATATTGTGTGTGGAGGGTAATTTTGGGCAGTTCATTGTGGGGGCATCATACAGTGTTTGTGGACCATTTTTGTTGGAATCATACTTGATCATATTTGATTGGTACAATGAAAAGGGGAATCTAGGTGCTTCAATAGGCAGAAAATTAATTTGTAAGTTGTTAAATATGCTCTTATGTGACCCAGCTGAATACTTTTGAATATTATTTTTTTAAAACATTTTTTTGGAGGGAGTGGGGCCAATTAGAATTTCTGTTACGGGCCCCATGATTTCTTTGTACGTCCCTGCTGAAATCTATCAGTAATTAGAAATCAATGCTGTTACATAAATAATATCAGCTGGTTCAACTGATGGCTCGTAAAAAGGTGTCTCATTACTAAGGTGCCACACAAGAAACATCTCATTTTTTCCTCATCACCTGCTGAATGGTAGGAGGAGTTGAAGGCAGCTCATAAGTCTACCAGATGTATAAACCATTTGGAGGCCCTGAAGAAAATTAATCTTCGGCGGTACCTCCCTCCCTACCGTTTGGCTAAATTCACTGAAGGTCTCTCCTGTTGTGTTGGAGGCAGTGTGGTGAAGAGGGTTCATTGGTGCATATGTGGTGGAGGTGCTGGAGGGTCGCCCCTTTTCGGACTTTGGTAGAGAGCCTGTTGAGGACGGTTATGGGGATTAATGCACCCTTGCTGCCCAAGCTGGCTGTTCTCAATTTAGGCCTGATGACATACCTGCCGCATTTTAGGAAAACTGATTCATATATTTTGACCGCAGCCAGATTATCCCTTGCTGCGAATTGGAAGTCTCACTCACCCCCAACTCTGTCAAGCGTTATTGAACAAACCAATTCGATTTTTCATCACAAATTTTACCTGACTCTGGATGCTGGCTCTAAATGCCTAACAAAAGACTCTTGGTATATGTGGGTGTCTCATCCATTGGCAGCCCCGATCCCTCCTGATTGAATCTACTTCCTCTACTGGTACCTCTTTGATGTGTTGTCTCCCCTGGCGGGATGGTTTCCAGAAGGGTTATGGTGTAGCGCTAGCCTGTATTATGATGTGTAAGATCTGCTCCTTCTCCCACCCCCCATTCCCTTATCCTTTACTCTTTATGTCCTTCCCCCCCTCCTGCCCTACCCTCCCACCCCCCTAATCCCCTCCCCGTTCCGGTTTATAAAATTATTGTGCGGTTTCTCTGGCATATTATGTATCTGTTGACTAATTCTCAATAAAAATTTATTGAAGGAAAAGAAACATCTTATGATGGATAAATCAGTGAACTGTCTCAAGACCTTCTCAACCGTATTGTTGCAAAACATACTAATGGTATTGCTTAGAGAAGACTTTCTAAACTACTGAAGATTCCAATGAGCACTGTTGGGACCATAATCTGGAAGTAGAAAGAACATCATTTCACTATAAACTGGCCACGATCAAGTGCTCCCCCGCATGATTTCAGACAGAGGAGTGAAAAGAATTATCAGAAGTGTTTTAAGAGCAAAGAACCACCTGTGGAGAGCTACAGAAAGCTACCTGAAATCAGCAGGTACTTGTTTTTCAATGAAAACAATAAGTGCCGTATGCTGTTTTTCAGCATACTGCACTGGCAAACTGCATATAATTGAAGGAAAAATGAATGTACCAAGATGTCCTTGATAAAAATCTCCTGCCATCTACGAGGATGATGAAGATGGAACGAGGATGGACATTTCATCAAGACAAAGACCCCAAACACACAGCCAAGGAAACACTCAATTGGTTTCAGAGAAAGACAATAAAGGTGCTTCAATGACGCAGCCAGGGTGTAACTACAACAGTGCAGGGGTTCAATTGCATCGGGCCCTGGAGCCTAGGGCGCAAAAGTCCCTTTGGCCCATAGAAAAAGTATAATACTATTAAGATTTGTAATAATTGGGGGCGCCGCTGGAGCTTTTGCATCGGGGCCCTTGAGCTGCAAGTTACGCCACAGGACCCAGCCAACCATCTGGCCTGAGTCCTATAGAATATTTATGGAAGGAACTAAATCTCATAGTTCATAGAAGGAGACCATAGAAGCTTCAGGATTTGAAGAGTGTTTGCGGGGAAGAAAGGACCAAAATCACACCTGAGGAATGTATGCCACTAGTTTCTCATAGAGGAGGTGTCATCACCAACAAAGGATTCTGTATGAAGTTTTAAATAAAATTCAGTAATTTATCACACATCACTAAATTTAAGGATATACAGTGATACCTCGGTTTTCGCGAAAACTGAACTAGACGAAAAACCGAGGCAACGATTTTCAAAGGAAATAATGTAAAATGAATTAATTGGCTCAAGACACTGCAAAATACATAAAAAAAAACACATTTTTTTAGTGAATAAAGATAGCGGTTAATGCTGGAATCACTCAGAAATGACTGTAAAAGGAGTATGAAACACTAATTTAAAGAAAAGCAAACATTTAATATGGTATTTTATTTTTATAAAAGCTCTTTTGGTGTATGGAAGACACCGAGGAGGGGAGAGAGGGGGCACATTTTATTTTTTGGAAGGGATCACAGTTTTTATTGCAAAATTCGCAATGATGTACGGACAATAAACTATGAAAACCGAAACACATTTTTTATTGAAAAAAAAATTGACGAAAAACCGAAACCGACGATAACCAAAGTCGACGAAATCTGAGGTATCACTGTATATGGTTTGAATTCTTTGTCTGCGTGTATTGGATGGGTTGTTACCAACATCTGGTGAGAAATTCATGTCAATAGCACCTTTGGAAATATAATTTCTTAGACAATTGCTGACGTGTTGAATATATACTTTATCCGCTGTATCGGTCCAAGTACGTATATAACTGTTTTTATTTTACCTGGTACAATGGAAGCACTAATAGGATGACACAGTGTGCCTCCCCTAAGCAAAACTATATATACATATATATAGTGTATAGTGTGTGTAGATTGTGTAGTGGTCTGATAGCCTTTTTTTGGACTCAGATGCTTAGCGATCAGTGTTAACTGAATGCATCTGGCCACCCTTTCTACCATGATGCCAATGGCATCTTGTGAATGTAACTGGACAACCTGTCTGGATGCCAAGGGCACAATGTTGTATGTGTGGAAGAAGCTGGGCACACTGTCTTGGACTGTAAGTGTACCTATCCAGCCTGTACATTTGCCCAGGGCCCCCCCCCCACGTGACATGCCAGGACTGTAGAGGTGCTCAGCAGTTAGCAGGATCCTGCTTGTCACTGTCAGAGCTCAGTCAAACAGATGGGTTACAGCTGTGTGTGCCAGCATGGGGAACAGGACGCTCCCAGCCACTGGGGAGGGGAGAGAAGAGACAGAAGGGAAAGAGCAAGGAAAGGAGAGAGGAAAAGACTTGGAAGGAAGAGAAGAGACAGACAAAGGAGAGATAAATATCATGAACTTACGGGAAGACCAGACCAATAAATCATTGCTCGGATAAATGACATACATCTGTTTGAATGGAATTTCAAGTTCTTTTTATATAAGACACAGCAATATAAAGTAATACATCTTCACTGGGGCTTTGGATTTTTAAATTACATCTTTTTATTTGTGTTGATGCTAGTAATAAAAAATTTATGAATAAAGCAAACAAAAATTCAGACGTTTCAGGGTAAATATTAGAACATCTGTGCCAATGTGTCCCCATGACAGCACATCCTACCCATGCGCTTGAAAACTTATTAACATTGGCAACCAAGCTGGTATCTTTTATTCTATTAAATGTGGTATGAACCTGAGGGTAAGATTGTAGGTTTTATAAGTCCATTGTTCTTATGATAATAGAGTAGTAAATGCCAACAGATCAATCACCGAGAGATCCTGAGTAGATTGAGTGTCATTGGCAATCAAATTATTTCAACTATATCCACATCATCAGGATGCAGGTGAAACTGAAATCTGCGGCAGAGCTTGAGAGCCAGTGACTTTTAGCCCCACATTTCACACTGGTTTATCACAGAACCTTTAACCCTTTGGCCCAGTGGCGTAATTAGAGTCCGATGGGCCCCGATGCAAAATTTAGACCTGCCCCCCCTTCTCCCGCGCACTTTGGTCAGTTGTATGTGCCCTGATAAATGTTCTAAATCCTATAAAGACTCATGAATTGACTTCTCCCCTTCATTATGTATTAATGTCTCTCATACTGGAATGTGGCCCTTATCAGGATACACTGTGTGCAGAATTATTAGGCAAGTTGTATTGTAGAGGATTACTTTTATTATTGATCAACAACTATGTTCTCAATCAACCCAAAACACTCAAATATCAAAGCTTAATATTTTTGGAAGTTGGAGTGTTTTGGTTTTTTTTTATTAAAGATTCGGCTATCTTAGGGCCCTTTCACATCAGCGTTTTTTGAAATTTGCGGCAGGTGCGGTGAAAAAACCGCATCTGCCGCAATTACTGCATACCGGCTGCACTTGCGGCGCGTTTGCGGTAAACGCCATGCAAAGTATAGGCGTACTTGCGGCAGGTGCGGCAAGTGCGGTTTTGCACTTGCGGCAGGTGCGGCCGCGAAAAAAAAAGCAGCTGACCGCGTTTTTTTTCGCGGCCGCACCTGCCGCAAGTGCAAAACCGCACTTGCCGCACCTGCCACAAGTACGCCTATACTTTGCATGGCGTTTACCGCAACCGCGCCGCAAGTGCAGCCGGTATGCGGTAATTGCGGCAGATGCGTTTTTTTCACCGCATCTGCCGCAAATTTCAAAAAACGCTGATGTGAAAGGGCCCTTAGGAGGATATCTGTTTGTGCAGGTAACTATTACTGTGCAGAATTATTAGGCAACTTAATAAAAACCAAATATATTCCCATCTCACTTCTTTATTTTGACCAGGTAAACTAATATAACTGCACACAATTTAGAAATAAACATTTCTGACATGCAAAAACAAAACACAAAAAAATTAGCAACCAATATAGCTACCTTTCTTTATGATGACACTCAACAGCCTTCCATCCATAGATTCTGTCAGTTGCTTGATCTGTTTATGATTAACATTGCATGCAGCAGCCACCACAGCCCCCCAGACACTGTTCCGAGAGGTGTACTGTTTTCCCTCCATGTGATGGAGCATTGTCCTGCATGAAAATCATGTTTTTCTTGAACAATACTGACTTCTTCCTGTACCACGGCTTGAAGAAATTGTCTTCCAAAAACTGGCAGTAGGTCCGGGAGTTGAGCTTCACTCCATCCTCAACCCAAACGGTCCCACAAGTTCATCTTTGATGATACCAGCCCATGCCAGTACCCCACCTCCACCTTGCTGGTGTCAGAGTCGGAGTGGAGCTCTCTGCCCTTTACTGATCCAGCCTCTGGCCCATCCATCTAGCCCATCAAGAGTCACTCTCATTTCATCAGTCCATAAAACCTTTGAAAAATAAGTCTTAAGATATTTCTTGGCCCAGTCTTGACGTTTTATCTTATGTTTCTTGTTCAAAGGTGGTCGTTTTTCAGCCTTCCTTTCCCTTGGCCATGTCCCTGAGTATGGCACACCTTGTGCTTTTTGATACTCCAGTAACGTTGCAGCTCTGAAATATTGCAAAACTGGTGGTAAATGGCATCTTGGTAGCTTCACTCTTGATTTTCCTCAATTCATGGGCAGTCATTTTGCGCCTTTTTTGCCCAACACGCTTCTTGCCACCCTGTTGGCTATTTGCCATGAAACGCTTGATTGTTTGGTGATCACACTTCAAAAGTTTTGCAATTTCAAGACTGCTGCATCCCTCTGCAAGACATCTCAACATTTTGGACTTTTCAGATCCCGTCAAATCTCTCTTCTGACCCATTTTGCCAAAGGAAAGGAAGTTGCCTAATAATTAAACACACCTTATTAAGGGTAATGATGTCATTAGACCACACCCCTCTCATTACAGAGATGCACATCACCTCTAGCCTAAAGCCTAAACAGCTTGGAGTAGGACAACATATATAAAAAGCAGGTCGTGAATTCATGATCCGCTAACGCTGCAGTGAGATCCCCAAAGAAAAAAGGGGAACGCTGGAAAGGTTGGTGCTGGCCCAGACCTCTCTTCAAAACGTGAGTTAATATAAAAAGCATTGTGATCAAAATACTAATTTGCCTAATAATTCTGCACACAGTGTATATATCTCCCCCGTCCTGGTATATATAGTCATCCTTCTCCCGCCACCATAGTCCTCCCAATTGTTATGATGCATTCCCATATTCCTCCATATATTACAATGTATCCCCATAGTCCTCCATGTATTATATTGCAGCCCATTGTCCTCCATTCACAAGGTTGCTCCCATTGTCATACAATTATTATAATGCACCCCATAGTCCTCGATATAGTACAATGCAGCCTCACATTTCTCTATACAGTATAATGCCAGCTCAGCCCTCTGTATAGCATAATGCAGTCTCAAAGCCCTCCATATAGTATAGTGCACCTGTAGCCGCTCCGTTGTCTGGGGTCCCCACTCCACATCCTGTTTTCCCCTCTTCCCGATCTGTTACCTGTCCTACCCGGGGTCGGGGTTCCAGGGTGCCGGTCATCCGCAGGCGGCTCCGGGGTTCCAGGGTGCCCTGACATCTGCCTGCTGCTCTGAATGTGCTTCCTGCTTCCTCACTAGGAGGCGGGGCCGCTCTCTCAGCTCCTTTTATAGAGTCTGGGTGCTGATCAGTCTGCCCCGCCCTCTGGCCAATCATTGCTGTGCTGCAGGATTATAAACCCTGCATTCACTGCCAGACCTCGCCGGGGCAACTTCATTCCTTGTGAAGCTGCCAGTCCTGGTCCTGGTCCTGGTCGTCTGTTGTTTGGCTGGCTAATCTAATACCTGTATTTTGTTCCTTTTGCAGTTGTGCTGTTCCGTTGCTGCGCCCGGATCTTCCTCGTGCTGCTTCTCTGTTGTCTCACGTCCAACCTTGCATTGGTCCCTCTGCCGTTTCTGGTCTGATCTTCTTAGTGCAACTGCTGGTCCTGGCGCTGACTTCTCCTCTTACTTCTGGGTCCGCTCATTGTTCTTTTTGATTTTGCATTGTATGTCTTGCCCCCCCTAGGGTCGGTGATTCGCAAGTAACGCTCCACTGGGCACCTTGGTTAGCGGGTCCAGGTGATATCCCTGTCCTATGGGGTCACCTATCCTGGGCACCTTACTGAGGGGTACTTGTGTTGTATCCTTGCGGCCTTCCCTTGGGGCCACCTTGCATTTGCCTTTGGCTTTAATAAAGCTTTAAAAGTATTCCGTTGTCCGGTTCTCTGTCATCCTGGTATCTGCATCCGCAATAGCTGCGGTCCAGTGGGTCCACATCTCAGGGTACGTCCTAGGGTGTGACAGATTTTGCCCCGGCCATGGACCCCGCTGATACCAGGTTTGATGCACAAAGGGAGCTTGCCGGACTTCGTCAGAGTCACGACCAAGTAGTGTCGTTCATCCAGTCCTTAGAGGCCCGCTTAGGGGCGCTCTCTACCACTGACCCCTCTCTCTCTTCCCAGATGTTGAGTCTCCACCAAGAACTGGACCATCAGAGAGACATACGGACCCAGATGTTATCCTACCTGTCTTCCGTGGATGACCGACTTACCGGTCTACAAAGTGCAGCAAGTACCCCGGGCTCCGTCTCGGTGCCACTCACCGGAGCTGGAGCAGTGTCTTCTCCACGGCTGGCTCAGCCCACCAGGTACTCCGGGGATCCTAAGGCTTGTCGGGGGTTTATTAACCAGTGCCAGCTCCACTTCCGGTTATTGCAACATCAATTCCCGACGGATGAGGCCAAGGTGGCGTTTCTGGCCTCACATCTCGAAGGAGAGGCCCTGGCATGGTTTAACCCATTGTTGGAGCGGGAGGATCCCATTGTATCCAACCTACAGGCATTCCTGGAGACGTTCCGGAGGACCTTTGATGAACCCGGACGGGTGGCCTCCGCCACAGAAGCCCTCTTCAACCTACAGCAAGGTAATCTGTCTGTTGGTCAGTACGCAATCCGATTTCGTACCTTAGCCTCCGAGCTACGCTGGACGGACGAGCCCCTGGTGGGTGTCTTTCGCCGAGGGCTTTCCAGTCGCATTAAAGACGAACTGGCGGTTCGGGATTTACCCAACACTCTGGAGGATCTCATCACCATGGCAGTCCGGATAGATCGACGTCTCCAGGAGCGGTCCAAGGAAAGGATGCAGGAAAGGATCCAGGAGAGAAGAACTCCCCGCCTGGCACCCACGTTCCAGCGACCTCTTCTTCCTGCACCCTCAGCGTCCCCGTCGGGTCCCGAGTCCTTGAAGGTGGATCGTGTTCGGCTGACCGCTCAGACGAGAGAGGAGAGGATCGCCAGGGGCCTGTGCCTTTACTGCGGTGGATCAGGTCACTTCCGTCAACACTGCCCTCGGAGGCCGGAGAAACCCCTCCGCCTAGGCCAGGTAAGAGAGGCCGACCTAGGTAAGGGCGATTCCTCTCAACCCCTTACTATATCCATCCAGGTGAAGGTCGGCGACCAACGCCATTCGGAGGTGGCTTATCTGGATTCTGGATCTGCAGGCAACTTCGTGCAGCAGGAGACGGCTCGGCGCTATGGTATACCCATACATCCCCTGCAGCGTCCTCTCATCATCACCTCCGTGGATGGGAGACCTCTACAGGACTCAGTTGCAGGCATCACGGGTGAGGTTGAGATACAGATCGGAGCTCTCCACACTGAGCGTCTCACCTTTTATGTCCTGCCGTCTCTTTCTCCCCCCTTCATGCTTGGCTTGCCATGGCTTCGCATTCACGAACCCGTGCTGGACTGGCGAACTGGGGAGGTCTTACGGTGGGGTTCGACTTGCCACAGTCGGTGTCTTCTTCCTGTACGTTCCGTCCGGTTGCCTCCCTCGCCGGCGACCTTGCCCGGTCTGCCGTCTGCCTATTGGTCTTATGCCGATGTCTTCGACAAAAAGGAGGCCGAGGCATTACCTCCACATAGACCATATGACTGCCCCATCGACCTGGTACCCGGGGCTCCGCTTCCTAGAGGTCGCATCTACCCGTTGAATCCGCCAGAGACCCAGGCCATGGCCGAATACGTAAAGGATAGCTTGGCGCGGGGGTTCATTCAGAAGTCCACTTCGCCTGCAGGAGCGGGCTTCTTCTTCGTAAAGAAGAAGGACGGGTCCCTCCGACCTTGCATAGATTATCGGGGTCTCAATGCCATAACGGTAAAGAACAAGTACCCACTGCCTCTTATCCCTGAACTCTTTGACCGACTGCGGGGATCCCGGGTCTTCACCAAGCTGGACCTGCGAGGTGCGTACAACCTGGTCCGGATCAGAGCAGGTGACGAATGGAAGACAGCCTTCAACACTCGTGATGGCCACTATGAGTATAAGGTAATGCCGTTCGGTTTGAGTAATGCTCCCGCAGTCTTTCAAGAATTTGTAAACGATGTCTTCAGGGACCTTCTCTATGTATGTGTCGTGGTCTACCTGGACGACATCCTGGTCTTCTCTCCCGATCTTCCCACACACAGGCGAGACGTCCGGCGGGTCCTGCTCCGGTTACGGGAGAACCGACTGTATGCCAAGTTCGAGAAATGTGTGTTCGAACGGACTTCATTACCCTTCCTGGGCTACATTGTCTCCGATTTCGGACTCGAGATGGATCCAGAGAAGGTATCCGCCGTCCAGAAGTGGCCTCGACCAGTGGGACTCAAGGCGATTCAAAGGTTCCTGGGCTTCGCCAATTACTATCGGCAGTTCATCCCTCGGTTTTCGGAAGTAGTCAACCCGCTCACCGCTTTAACCCGGAAAGGGACGCCTGCTAAGGCTTGGACTCCTGAGGCCGAGACTGCCTTCCTTACGCTTAAAAATGCTTTTTCCTCTGCTCCTGCTCTCCACAGGCCCATGGCGGACAAGCAGTTTTTCATGGAGGTGGACGCCTCCTCTTCTGGAGCTGGAGCCGTTCTTACCCAGAAGACCTCCACAGGACGCATGGTGACGTGTGGCTTTTTCTCCAAGGCCTTCACAGCCTGTGAACGGAATTACTCCATTGGGGACCGGGAGCTGCTTGCCATCAAAATGGCCCTGGAGGAATGGCGGTACCTCCTTGAAGGTGCAGTACATCCCATCGTGATCTACACCGACCACAAGAACCTGGCATACCTGCAGTCAGCCCAAAGACTCAACCCCCGGCAGGCGCGCTGGTCGCTGTTCTTTGCCCGCTTTGACTTCCGTCTTCATTTCCGTCCGGCACATAAGAACATCAAGGCGGATGCCTTGTCCCGGTCCTTCCTCGTCGAAGACCAGGAGGATGAGCCGCGCTCCATCATCAATCCATCCAATATCGGTATGGTTGCTCCTCTTCGATTGTCTCTACCCCCGCCAGGTAAGACGCTGGTAGCCGAGGCCGATCGAGGACACGTATTGAGCTGGGGTCATTCCTCTAGGATTGCAGGGCACGTGGGCATAACAAAGACCCTTCAGTTGATAGCTCGACACTACTGGTGGCCTCAGATGCGACGGGATGTCACCGACTTCGTCTCTGCCTGTTCCTCCTGTGCCCGCAACAAGACGCCCAAGCGGTTGCCCGTTGGTCCTCTCCTGCCCTTGCCGGTGCCCTCTGAGCCCTGGAGGCACATCGCCATGGACTTCATCACCGACCTCCCGGTCTCCTCCGGTAACACCGTGGTATGGGTAGTGTGGACAGGTTCTCCAAGATGGCCCACTTCATCCCGCTGTCCGGTCTTCCCTCTGCACCCAGATTAGCGGAGCTGTTTGTCCTACATGTCCTCCGCTTACACGGTTTGCCATCTCACATAGTGTCTGACCGAGGCGTACAGTTCGTATCCCGATTCTGGCGGTCGCTCTGCAAGAAGCTCGATGTCACCTTGGACTTCTCGTCTGCTTATCATCCGCAGTCCAACGGGCAGGTGGAACGGGTGAATCAGGTGTTATCCGGTTATCTAAGGCACTTCATCAACGCCCATCATGACGACTGGTCCTCGCTGCTTCCCTGGGCAGAGTTCTCCTACAATAATCATGTCGGTGAGTCCTCCCATAACTCTCCTTTTTTCATAGTCTACGGTCATCATCCAAGAATACCAACTCCCGTGGACATCACTACCTCTAATCCAGCGGCTGAGCAGTCGGCTCGAGACTTCTCCAAGATCTGGACTGAGACGCAGTCTGCCCTGGTAAAGGCATCTAGGCGGATGAAGGACCATGCCGACAAACGACGCCTGGACTGCCCCCTGTACCAGCCAGGGGATAAGGTATGGCTTTCTTCCAAGCACGTCCGTCTCAAGGTTCCTTCCTATAAGCTCGGTCCTCGCTACATCGGTCCCTTTGAAGTCATCCGGAGGATAAACGAGGTATGCTACCAGCTGAAGTTGCCACCTACTCTACGGATCCATAATGCTTTCCACCGGTCTCTCCTCAAGCCGCTAGTCCTCAACCGTTACTCCCAGGATCCAGGAGCGCAGCCTCCGCCGGTCTCTGCCTCTGACGTGTTCGAAGTCAGTGCGATTCTGGACATGAGAAAGAGGGGTCGCTCTACGTGGTATTTAGTTGACTGGAAGGGGTTTGGTCCTGAGGAACGGTCCTGGGAGCCGGAGGAGAACATCAACGCTCCTCGCCTCCTGCGCAGGTTTCATGCCGGCCTGGTTCCGGGGGGGCGTGGAGGGGGGAGTACTGTAGCCGCTCCGTTGTCTGGGGTCCCCACTCCACATCCTGTTTTCCCCTCTTCCCGATCTGTTACCTGTCCTACCCGGGGTCGGGGTTCCAGGGTGCCGGTCATCCGCAGGCGGCTCCGGGGTTCCAGGGTGCCCTGACATCTGCCTGCTGCTCTGAATGTGCTTCCTGCTTCCTCACTAGGAGGCGGGGCCGCTCTCTCAGCTCCTTTTATAGAGTCTGGGTGCTGATCAGTCTGCCCCGCCCTCTGGCCAATCATTGCTGTGCTGCAGGATTATAAACCCTGCATTCACTGCCAGACCTCGCCGGGGCAACTTCATTCCTTGTGAAGCTGCCAGTCCTGGTCCTGGTCCTGGTCGTCTGTTGTTTGGCTGGCTAATCTAATACCTGTATTTTGTTCCTTTTGCAGTTGTGCTGTTCCGTTGCTGCGCCCGGATCTTCCTCGTGCTGCTTCTCTGTTGTCTCACGTCCAACCTTGCATTGGTCCCTCTGCCGTTTCTGGTCTGATCTTCTTAGTGCAACTGCTGGTCCTGGCGCTGACTTCTCCTCTTACTTCTGGGTCCGCTCATTGTTCTTTTTGATTTTGCATTGTATGTCTTGCCCCCCCTAGGGTCGGTGATTCGCAAGTAACGCTCCACTGGGCACCTTGGTTAGCGGGTCCAGGTGATATCCCTGTCCTATGGGGTCACCTATCCTGGGCACCTTACTGAGGGGTACTTGTGTTGTATCCTTGCGGCCTTCCCTTGGGGCCACCTTGCATTTGCCTTTGGCTTTAATAAAGCTTTAAAAGTATTCCGTTGTCCGGTTCTCTGTCATCCTGGTATCTGCATCCGCAATAGCTGCGGTCCAGTGGGTCCACATCTCAGGGTACGTCCTAGGGTGTGACAGCACCCTCATATCTCTCCATAAAGTGCAGCCTCATATAATGCAGCCTTCTCTCCTTATAGTGCAGCCTCATATAATGCAGCCTCCTTTCTCCATATAGTGCAGCCTCATATAGTCCAACCTCATAAAGTGAAGTCTCCTCCCTCCTTACACAGTAGTGCAGCCTCATATATACAGTTTCATAACCCCATACTGTATAATGCACCCCCACCCCTCCCTCCCATAGTCTATTGGCCACTGTGCACTCAAAAAAATAAATCTGCTCTCACCTCTCCTGGTTCCCCGCTGCTTCAGTTTCCTTCGCAAAACTGAAGACTTAGGAGGAGGCGGTTATTGCCTGCGTTCCACAGTGGAATGCATAAAAGAAGGAAGTGCCACCTACTTCTAGTGTGGAGGAGGAGGCACCAGTCTGCTGTATGTATTCCACTGTGGAACGCAGGCAGTCACCGCTGTGGTAAGAGGTAGTGAGGGGAAGGGCAATGAAGCAGCAGTAGGAAGCAGGAGGCTCCCCCCTCTCCGCCCCTTCCTGACACACACGGGCCACAAGCAGAGTGTGCTGCCATAGGCGCTGGCATTGGCGGTCGCAGGGGGCGACTGGTGGCGCGAGCCCCTTATAGGTCTGGGCCCCATCGGGACCGCGATCTTTACGCCCCTGCTTTGGCCTGTTGGAGGGCAGAAATTCATAATATACAGGTGCCATGCTACTAGAGTACCAGCCTCTAGAGCTCATTACAGGCTGGAAAAAATCTTAGTCTGTGAAATTATTTTGTCTAATAACTGTGTGGCATTATAACTATGACAGACACTATATGCCTGAAAGTGTTGTTCTTACTGGCACTAATACTTTCAAGGTACTAATGACACCATTCTTAATGGGAACTTTGTGTCGTATTAATTACTTTCAGTGGCACAATCTATACAAAGATGGTCAAAACCTAAGATGTTTGGATAATAAACTTGTCTGTGATGACTGTTAACTTAGAGAAGCATTCATAATTGTCTGGGTTGGATATACAAGAAAATAGGAGTAAAAATAAGATTTTCAAAATACTAAAACTATTTATCCCCTAAATCTATATGAGAGATATAGGGCTGCCATGTACTGCAAAAAAGGCTGATCTTGAAATAAACCTAAGATATGATTTCATAAAAACTTCTATATTTGTATTTTTAAATCCAACACCATTGATTGACACTACAACAAGAATTGTCAAAGCTAAATTAAAGTATATACTAAGATACTTTCAAAGCTAAATAAAGCATCTAAGTATCTAAAGTAAACAAGGGTTGTATTCCAATTTTTAACAGCAGGTTCCCTGTTAGTGAAATCATGCTCCTTTTCATACCAAACCTCTTTCTCCAGACCCAGTTACATAGTCCTTCCTCACCCATACAATAATACAATATAATAACATGAAAGCTATCTTTCTTCCCCCTCACTAAATAGAAAGGTTTAATGTTCCTAACATAAATATAGATGTAGTAATACTTAAGTTGTCAGATGGAATGGCACACTGCTTTTTTAACATAGTGTCGAGCCCCAGGCCCTGGGGTACTTGGGTATCAGGCTCAGGTGGAATGCTTGGGATTTCACGGGTGGCAGCACCTGAGCCCGTGTCCTGGGTGACACTTCAAAAAGGGGAGTATTTACAGGAGATAAGAGTTTGTCATGTGACCCCCACCTGTAGTACCTGGTGATAGTTCACCAGCGCTGCCACAGTCCGCCGGAGGTAGATGGTAGTGCGGCTAAGTTGGCAAAGCTCCCTACAGGTGGAGCTGGTCCTCCGGGGCAGCGTAGTGAGAAGGGGCAGCGTGGAGTGAGGCTGTAGGTTGAGATGGGAAGTGATGGAGCAGTCTATAGGGGACACCGGGAGCGGAGAGGAAAGACGCACACACACTGCAGAAGTCTCTTTTACCTTTTACTGGTGTTTTAGCAGGTAAAGACGTCCAGGGCACTGACAGGTGACCAGGTGCACAGTGGGTCCCCACAGCAAGTGGGTATAAGGCCTCCTCTGTTCCTCTGTGGTAGCTGAAGCCCAGTCTGCATGCAGCCAGACCGGCCTCCTCTCTCTTCCTGTCCTTGCTCTCTCCTCCTGTACGGTCCACGGGTTACCCTCTCTGATCACTGCCTTGTGATTCCTGCGGTGTCTGGCTCCCTCTCTCTAGACTCACAGGAGGACTAGGTGACTGAAGTCTCCACGGTGTGACGGGGTTTTCTGTAGTCCTTGAGTATCCTACAGGTGCGGATCCCCAATGTCCGGTACGTCTTTGAGTGAACTTCCACTAGTTCCTCACTCCATTTGGCTCTGCTCCTTGCCTTCTGTCCCCACTCTTAGACTTGCGGGACGTCAGAAGGGTCACTCCAGGTCACTGGTTCGGGCCTAACTGCGGCACCGACCACCAGGACGTCTTTGCAGCTCTCCTAGTGTCTGCTCACTCTAACTAACTCCTCCCCCAGAAGCAGTATTTATAAGGGATCTCGCCTAAAGTCAGCAAGTGTAGCTCCCCCTACTGTGCCGGGGTGGAAGATGTTGCATGTAGTAGGAACCTGCTGTGGAAACCCAGCTGTGCATTAGGGAAGTCTGTGTCTACCTGCTTGAGTAGGGCGCCACATACCCCCTCTAGGTAATTTCAGTACTCCTGGACTGAACAATTTTTGTGTTTGACAAAAGGAATAACAATTATAACAGGTAACATATTTACAAAGTCTCAAAATATTCAAATTTACAAAAACCATTGAAAAATATTGGAAAAAAAGTCCATACGGTGCTAGTCCGTTTACCGCAGGCTTTGAAAAAGAAAAAGAAGTTTGTTGTTACACCAGTCCTGTAACCATGGTCCTTTTAAATTATAATCCGGGGAAAAGTGCAAAGGGAAAAGTTCAATAAGTCCTTACAGGTAAAGTCTCTGTAGACTCAACAGTTCAAAATACACAACATCTACTACGGGTGTTTCGGCGAAGGAGTCCTAGGTATTATGGGGGCATCTAACGGTCATAAGTGCTGTAGGCCTCCTGGCCCTGGGGTCTCCTTTTGGCCAAGTTTTTGCTCTCCCTAGACAGCTCCTTACGCCAACTCCACTTACCTCTCTTTTGGTGTTGTGTACCTGGCTTTTGGCCTACTCTTCAACTTGTGAATACTACTATTTACATTTTTATTTTATAGCTGCTTACTTGTTAGTGTGTTCTACCTTACATTATTGTGCCCACTCTCCATACCTAGACGGGGGTTGACCATGTGTGCTTCTCTGTGATCTACGCACTACAGGAGTCACTGTCTCAAATGATGTTTCTAGCAAAGGGCTTGGTGCAGGTATGTCAGGTAAGCTTCTGCGTGGCCTTAGTCTCACTACAGGGCTAGCAGGTGTACTGATTTCAGCATCCTCAGATTTTCTGGCAACGGGTATTTCTTCCTGATTCCTTTGTACCATCTCTTCTTGGGGCTGGTAGAAATTCATTAAAGGCACTAGGATGGCTCCATCTTGTTGAGGCAAATCTTCTGGGAAATCTCCTAAGATGGTTGAAATTACCTTCCCTTTTGGTTCTTCACATGAACTTTGTTCTTGTACTGGTTCTGATTCTTGTGTTGGTGGAGTTGGGAGACTTTGCTTTTCCCATTCTGTTGGACACTTTTTAATGTGGTTTCCGGACACAGTTTGAGTGGTTTTTCCACCATTCTTACTGATGGCACATACTTTGTCGTTGTCATAACCAGAATCTAGTAAAACGTAGGGTTCTTGTTCCCACTGATTGTCCAATTTGTCTTGGGTTCTTTTCCTCTTCAATACAATACTTCCAGGTGTTATTGGTTCTGCGGAGCATGTTTGTTATAGTCCCTTTGTTGCTTTTCACAGGCTCTCTCCAGGTTATCTTTGACACAGGCTTGAACCATTTTGTATTGTTCGAGGCGATTGGCATTCCAATTAGGTATTGTGTCTTCTGCCTTGGGATCGACTACTCCGAATTCCAAGTCTACAGGTAACTTTCCTTTACAGGCTCTCATCAGGTAAGCTGGGGTACAGTACATAGAGCTTATTGGAATGTGGTTGTACCTGTCAACCAAGTCTGGTAGTTTCTCCGGCATTGGTTTCTTTCGTCCAAGGGTAAGATCTTCAGTATGTCAATGATAATGCCATTCATCTTCTCACATAGTCCGTTGGCTTGGGGATGATGTGGGGTTGTTCTGATCTTTTTGCACCCATACATGTGGCAGAACTCTTGGAAGATCTCCGCTTCGAAGGCTGATCCTTGATCTGTTAGGACCTGTTCCGGGTATCCCAATGATCTGCAGAATACGTTCTGGAACGTTTTGGCAGCAGTGGCAGCTGTCAAGTCTTTTACGGGGGCAACCATTAACAATCTCGAGTAATGGTCTACCATGGTCGACGCGTATGTGTAGCCAGATCTACTGGTAGTCAGTTTTATGTGGTCCAAGGCTACAATTTTCAAGGGCTGTTTTGTCACGTTGGGCTGGAGCTGTGCTTTCTGGCTCTGTAAGACCTTTCTTCGCAGGCTGCAGGGTTTACAGTTCTTACACCATCTTTCAATGGATGTCCGAATGCCGACCCAAAAGAACCTATCTCACAGTAGCATCTCTAGCCTTTTCCACCCGAAGTGACCAGTCTGGTTGTGATAGGCGTTCAAGACCACTTGGATTTCTGATTTTGGCACGATGATTTGCCAGACCATCTTGTGTGTTCTTGGAATAATGTACCTATGACAAAGCTTCTCCTGGTATATGAACAGCTTGCTCCACTCGTTCTATAGATGTTTGACTTCAGATCGGGTGTTTTCTGACAGCTTTGCTGACTCCTGGGTTATCAGTTGTTTGATCAAACTGACAGCTGGGTCATTGTCCTGCACCTCTTTCCAACCGAAGTGGGGCAACGGGTTCACCATTCTTGCAGGAGGGTCTTGACGGGTTTGCTGGCACTGGGTTACTCTTAGTTGATGGAAGGCAGGTAACTCCACTTCTTCCAGCTCATCTTCATCTACACCCTCATCTGACAGGTGAGGCATTCTGGATAAAGCGTCCGCATTTCCATTCTGGTGCCCAGCCAGGTACTTGATGGTGAACTGATAGTTGGACAATCTGGCCATCCATTTCTGCTCCGTGGCTCCCAACTTCGCAGTCTCCAGGTGGGCCAGCGGATTGTTATCCGTGTAGGCTGCAAACTTGCTAGAGGCCAGATAGTGTTTGAACCTCTCGGTGATGGCCCAGACCGAGGCCAGGAATTCCAGCTTAAAGGAACTGTAGTTCTCTGGGTTCCTCTCTGTGGGGCGCAGCTTCCTTCCAGCATAAGCGATCACCCTTTCTTTGCCTTCTTGCCTTTGGGAAAGGACGGCTCCAAGTCCCACATTGCTGGCATCCATGTACAGCAGGAATGGCAGGTTGTAGTCCGGGTAAGCAAGGATTTCGTCTCCTGCCAGGGCTTCCTTCATCACTTCGAACGATTCCTCTTGTTCCTTGCCCCACCTCCACAGAGAATCCTTAGACTTGCCCTTCGTGGGTTGGCCTACTAGGAGGTCTTGCAGGGGGACAGCCTTCTTGGTGTACTCCTTTATGAACCTCCTATAGTAGCCCACCAATCCCGGGAATTGACGTACTTCCTTCAGGGTCTTGGGTTCTGGCCACTCCTTGATAGCTGTCACCTTGTCTGGATCAGGGGCCACGCCCTTGGCACTGACTATGTGTCCCAGGTACTGTACTCTTGGCTTCAACAGGTGGCATTTGGATGGTGTTAGCTTCATCCCGTATTTAATAAACAACCAAGGGATCAGCAATTATCTACTGTAAAAGTACCGACACATACGCATTTTTTAAACTGGTTTCATCCCGTATTTAGCCAGAGCTTCAAACACCTCTGCTAGATAGGCTACGTTTTACCCATAGGTCTTAGAGTACACGATCACGTCATCCAAGTAGAGCAGTACCGTCTCAAAGTTCTTATGTCCCAGGGAACTCTCGATCAGCCTCTGGAAGGTGCCGGGTGCATTACATAGTCCGAAGGGCATGCTGTTAAATTCATATAGGCCCACAGGTGTCATCAATGCCGTCTTCTCGCGGTCTTCCTCGGCTAAGGACACTTGCCAATACCCACTAGTGAGATCTAAGGTAGAAAAGTAATTGGCAGACTTCAACGCAGCTAAGGATTCCTCTATACAAGGTAACAGGTAAGCATCCTTGTGTGTTATGCGGTTTATTTGCCTATAGTCTACACGCATTCTCATACTGCCATCCTTTTTCCTGACTAGGACCAATGGGGCTGCCCAGGGTCTACAGCTATCTCGTATAACAGCTGCGTCCTTCATGTCCTGTAACATTTCTTTGGCTTTTTGATAATGTGCAGGTGGAATTAGCCTGTACCGCTTCTTGATTAGTGGATGTGTACCTGTGGGGATGTGATGATTTACCCCTTTTATCCTACCAAAGTCAAGTGGATGCTTACTAAAGACTTGTTCAAATTCTTGAACTACCCTGTACACACCTTGCTTTTCGTACACAGGAGTGGTATCAGTTCCAACATGGAGTTGCTGGCACCAGTCCTCTAGTGGCCCTGTAGTTTGATCAGGTTTTGCCCCTTTGGAATGGGGTATGGGTCCCACTGTTTGGATCTCGTTGTTGCTGACTGTGTACAATTTAGCAATGGTTGTATACCTGGGTAATTTAACCTCTTCACTGCCACAATTTAAGATGCAAACAGGTACTCTCCCATTGTGTACATCAACCCCCCCCTGGCTGTCAACAGTGTAGGTCTGTGCTGATGGGCTCCACTAATGCCTGATAGTCCTGCCCTCTCAGACCAGTAGCTGCTCGACACCAAATCATCATCTCACTCTTTGGGGAATCACAATAGGCAATGGGTGTGTCACCCGTGTTGTACCAATTTCGCCACCTGTAATTGTTACCTGTTGATGGTGCAGGATGGCTCTGATCTCACGCTGGAGGACCTTCCTCTGACCAGTTCTGGCAGTGTCTGTGATCTGTTGAAGCAAAGACAAGACTTCCTCCATGCAATTGCTAACAACATTTGTGCCTAGTATGATACAGTTGTGGCCAAAAGTATTGACACCCCTACAATTCTGTCTTCAATGAAAAAACACAAATTGGATATAATTCCACACCAAACATATAAAAGGGGGTGGACAAAAGTATTGCCACTGTTAGGAAAATCATGTGATGCTTCTCTAATTTGTGTAATTAACAGCACCTGTAACTTACCTGTGGCACCTAACAGGTGTTGCAAATAACTAAATCACACTTGCAGCCAGTTGACATGGATTCAAGTTGACTCAACCTGTGTCCTTGGGTGTACCACATTGAGCATGGAGAAAAGAAAGACCAAAGAACTGTCTAAGGACTTGAGAAACCAAATTGTGAGGAAGTATGAGCAATCTCAAGGTTACAAGTCCATCTCCAAAGACCTGAATGTTCCTGTGTCTACCGTTCGCAGTGTCATCAAGACGTTTAAAGTCCATGGCACTGTGGCTAACCTCCCTAAATGTGGACGGCAAAGAAAAATTGATGGGAGATTTCAGCGCAAGATTGTGCTGATGGTGGATAAAGAACCTCGACTAACATCCAAACAAGTTCAAGCTGCCCTGCAGTCCGAGGGTACAACAGTGTCAACCCGTACTATCCATCGGCGTCTGAATGAAAAGGGACAGTATGGTAGGATACCCAGGAAGACCCCATTTCTTACCCTGAGACATAAAAAAGCCAACCTGAAGTTTGCCAAAACTTACCTGAGAAAGCCTAAAACGTTTTGGAAGAATGTTCTCTGGTCAGATGAGAAAAAAGTAGAGCTTTTTGGGCAAAGGCATCACCATAGAGTTTACAGGAGAAAAAAAGAGGCATTCGAAGAAAAGAACACGGTCCCTACAGTCAAGCATGGCAGAGGTTCCCTGATGTTTTGGGGTTGCTTTGCTGCCTCTGGCACTGGACTGCTTGCCCATGTGCATGTCATTATGAAGTCTGAAGACTACCAGCAAATTTTGCAGCATAATGGAGGGCCCAGTGTGAGAAAGCTGGGTCTCCCTCAGAGGTCATGGGTCTTCCAGCAGGACATTGACCCAAAACACACTTCAAAAAGCACTAGAAAATGGTTTGAGAGAAAGCACTGGAGACTTCTAAGGTGGCCAGCGATGAGTCCAGACCTGAATCCCATAGAACACCTGTGGAGAGATCTAAAAATGGCAGTTTGGAGAAGGCACCCTTCAAATATCAGGGACCTGGAGCAGTTTGCCAAAGAAGAATGGTCTAAAATTCCAGCAGAGCATTGTAAGAAACTCATTGATGGTTACCGGTAGCGGTTGATCGCAGTTATTTTGGCTAAAGGTTGTGCAACCAAGTATTAGGCTGAGGGTGCCAATACTTTTGTCTGGCCCATTTTTGGAGTTTTGTGTAAAATGATCAATGTTTTGCTTTTTGCTTCATTCTCTTTTGTGTTTTTTCATTGAAGACAAATTAAATGAAGATAATAATACCAAAGAATTTGTGATTGCAATCATTTTCAGGAAGAAACTGAGTATTATCTGACAGAATTGCAGGGGTGTCAATACTTTTGGCCACAACTGTAAGACTGAATGATAATAATATCACAATAAGAATATTGCAATATAACAAATACCAGTAAACCATAACCAAATACTGTATTATCAGCATATACTTTAATATTAATACCACCATACTGATCGTTAAAGGGGTTAAAGTTGAAGACTATGTAACCTCAGACTTCTGAATCCTCACAGTGCACTGTCATTTGAATGCAATTTACACATATCTGGCCTCATTTCAACTAAGCTTATTTGGCTTTGCTAAATTCACTTGTACTGAGCAAGGGCTAGTCAGCACGAGGCTACTTGTATGCAAATCACAGACTTGCGGTCACATGATCGCCAACTGCCAGTGCCGCCTTAGGAGCACTATGAGGATCAGAAGTCTGCAGTCACATGGAATCACAGCAGACTTGAAGGCTACAATCACACACAACATTTATGCTCTGTTGTTTAGGGTGCAATTTTCTGCAAAACTGGATCAGCTTTTCAAAAAACACACCAGAAAATGAATCATCCGTTTTTGATGCGTTTTAGGTTCTGCATTTTTTTCTCCATTTATAATGGTTCCTATGGGAAAAGCAGATCAGAAAAACACCACAGAAACTATCATGCCCTGTTTTTCTGGACGAATCACTTTTCAATGGTAAAAACGGATCACATCACAAATTTCCTGTCTGAATGGCAAAAAGTAAAAACCCATTGGCTTTCCTGGGATTCCATTTGAGTGATCCACTGCAAAAAACAGACCTAAAGAAACAGATCAAAAACGGTGTGTCTGAATATAGGCTTAGTCTGGACAACCCCTTTAACCAAAACCCTGTACTAAGACTGATACTACCACTGTACAGTGACCATATCATGGTAATATCAGTTTTACACCAGTGCTCTGCAGACCATGTATGTGTGTTCTGTGCAGGTTCTCGCTAGTGATATTCTCGCTGATGTCAATCATTTCCCTTTTCTTATACATTTGGTCCAGACCGCCATGATCTTTTCTTTCATCCATAGCTCGTCCCCTTAAAATGTAACACAGATATATTTACTTTACTGCTTTTCCAGGACCCTCCTGACAATCCACCATCTCTACACAAACCACAACTTGTGCTGCCTTATAATTCCCCTGTGTTTTGTTTTAATCATAATCACCTTTGACCCTTTATTATAATGACCCCGAACCTACGTATAATTATAAAAACACCCTGTGTGCTTTCTTATAATAATAATAATAGTGTATGGGATCACAGCTGATTCTTTTCGTGAAGTAAAATATTTGCCTGTTTTAAAAAAATGTTTTACCTCAAAGAAAGACTTGTTTGTAATCCTGTGCTGTAATATCTATATGCTCGTTTGTGTCCTCCCCTGTCCAGGAGATATGTATGATCAGACCATGTCTCTGCACAAAATTAAAATGAACATTGTTCGTCGGAAAACCCCTTTAATGCCGACTCTATTACACGGCAATTTAAGTAATTCACCTTAGATATATATATAATCTATATATAGATACATCTATATATAGATATACATATAAGTGTATTTATAAAAATTGCAAAACTTCTTTGATTATCTTTGCCAAGGAAATTTTTTAAGCCCAGGCATAGTAACTAACTGTTCTTAGTTATTGTCATGAAAACTAAGACGGGACCTGCAGCTCTCAGGCGCCCTCTTATCCTGCTGGCCAGACACAGTATTGACAGAGGATAAGCAAAGGAGCCCAGCTGCTCTAATTTATGTCGTCTACTGTGGCACTTGATGAGATGTATATATACCGCCAGTTCCTGCCCAGGACGTATATATACCTCGATCCAGTCACCCTCAGGCCCACAATATTACATAAATATAAAAATTATGCTGCCACCACTGATCTCTTTCAGGTGGATCGTTAACCTGTTTGGTAATGTGAAATAGCGGGGATGCGTATCAGCTTGTCATAGAAGAGGAAGAACAAAACTAAGCAAAATTATAAAGTTTACTCCAAAAAGTTGGCAGCGTTTACAAAAAGATATACAAGATATTACAAAAGAGACAATTTACATATATGCATAAAACAGTTATTAAAAGAAAAGGGATTAAATGAGAAAAGTACAAAACCTGTGCCACACGGTGACAACTCAGATTCAGTAGGGGGATGGCTCCTCAGAAATGGTGTGTGATTCCTTCATGCAGCGTTATGGTTGTGCTACGTCTGACGTCCCAGGGTGGAATGAGGCCAAAATGGACACTTTGATTTTATGTAATGAAACAGAAACCAGAAAACTTCCACTTTGTTTACCTCACAAGGGGGGCGGGGTTTTGTAAACCCACCCAGCTGCACAAGACGTATAAACTTCATTTTTCATATCTTTGGATTGGATGACCCCATGTCCAAGATATGTACATCATGTTTACCCTCGTGAATTTACATGTGTTTTGATATCAAATATGATATATCTCGGATATGTGGATGTCAGAACTCATTTCCCAGATATATCAGATATAGCATTACAATCGAAAAAAGGTAAACATTCCAAAAAACTGATTTATGGAATTGTGACATGAACGTGTCTTATGAAATTCGACGTTAAAAGGCTGTAACTTAAGACAAAGGAATATCACACGGATGCTGTAGGCAGAATCAGCGCAAACCAGTTAGCTTTCAGCTTAGCTCAGGTTTATGGCTTGTCGTAAAAATTCTTGACTGGAGGGAAGCAAAGCGGAAATCTAAGTAGCTGCCTTACGAACGAACAAGGGGCGGAGAAGTATGTCGTCTCTGTCTGTCTTTTCAAACATTTTAAAAGAATGACAGAATTCGTATTGTCCTGACAGATATAACAACATAGAATGATTATTTTGCACCTAAACGTCATAAAGTAAATAGACGGAAAATATATTTTTATAAATCAAAAAGTAAAGTAATGGAAACATTTCACATCATATATTCAACACTACAGATTTGCAACACAAATGCACTAAGTGTGCTCTCAGGAGACACACATACCAAGAATGCCTGGTTCTGCCTCTAGCTCCTCCCCCTCCATAGAACATTGTCTGGTTCTGCCTCTAGCTCCTCCCCTCCATAGAATGTTGTCTGGTTCTGTGTATAGCGCCTCCCCCTCCATAGAATGTTGTCAGGTTCTGCCTCTATTTCCCCCCTCCATAGAATGTTGTCTGGTTCTGCCTCTAGCTCCTCCCCTTCATTAGAATGTTGTCTGATTCTGTTTATAGCTCCTCTCCCTCCATAGAATGTTGTCTGGTTCTACCTCTAACTCCTCTCTCTCGATTGAATGTTGTCTGGTTCTGCCTCTAGCTCTTCCCTCTCCATAGAATGTTGTCTGATTCTGCCTCTAGATCTTCCCCCTCCATAGCATATTGTCTGGTTCTACCTCTAGCTCCCTCCCCTCCATAGAATATCTGATTCTGCCTCTAGATCATCCCCCTCCATAGAATATTGGCTGATTCTGCCTCTAGCTTCTCCTATCCATAGAATGTTGTCTGATTCTGCCTCTAGCTCCTCCCCCTCCGTAGAATGTTGTCTGATTCTGTGTATAGCTCATCCCCCTTCATAGAATGTTGTCTGATTCTGCCTATAGCTCCTCCCCCTCCATAGAATGTTGTCTGATTCTGCCTATAGCTCCTCCCCCTCCATAGAATGTTGTCTGATTCTGCCTCTAGATCCTCCCCTCCATAGAATGTTGCCTGGTTCTGTATAGCTCCTCCCCCTCCATAGAATGTGGTCTTGTCTCTAGCTCCTCTCCCTCCATAGCATGTTGTCTGATTCTGCCTCTAGCTCCTCCCCTACATAGAATGTTGGCTTGGTCTGCCTCTAGCTCCTCTTCCTCCATAGAATGTTTTCTGTTTCTGCCTCTAGATCAGAGGTCCCCAACTCCAGTCCTAAATGCCCACCAACAGTGCATATTTTCAGGATTTGCTTAGTATTTGACAATTGGTAATTCAGTCTCCTGCACAGGTGATGATTTCAACTGTCAAATGTTAAGGAAATCCTGAAAACATGCACTGTTGGTGAGCCGTGATGACTGGAGTTGGGGACCTCTGCTCTAGATCCTCCCCCTCCATAGAATGTTGTCTGGTAGTCCCAATACCATATATGGCTAATATTACCATATATGGGCATATAGTGCAGTATAATGCAGTATCCATTAGCTCACACATACAAACAGTATAACTCTTTTTTTGGTGAATAAATGTAAATTTACCTTCGAAACATAGTCATAGAAGTTCCCTTAGTTTAATGGAGTGTGTGTGCAAAATTTTGTGATTGTAGGTGCAAAGCTGCAAATTCCTTTAGTGGACATACAGTACATACATACACTCAGCTTTTTTAGATTAATGGTTTTATATTAAGGTAATAACAGCCTACCAGTTTACTCTTGAAGAAGAGCTATCTCTCATGACTCCCCTATGTGTAAGAAAATCTGAGCATTTCTTTGGGCAAATAAGGACTTAAAGGGAACCAACCACCCCAAATGACCCCCCGGACTGTTAATATGTGTCCCTACACCCAGCACACACATTTGGGGCAATCGTTTTTGCTAAAAAAAACTGTTTAGTAGAAGCTAAGATATAGCTTTATAAACTTTAAAAAATGTGGCCGACTGGGTGTTACCTAGCTTGTCCTCCTGCAGTGTTCATGTGCCTGTCAGCCTCCTCTTCCCCCCTCCCTTCAGTAAAGCCCTGCCCTTTCAGCCTCTCAGGTTTCAGCCTTTCAAGTGATCCTAAACCCACAAACTGACCCCCCCTTATCTTTATACCTGTCCCTGCACCCCCTCTAATCATTTCTAGCTATCCCTTTTGCAGAAAAAAATCGCTTTTGTAAAGTAAGAGAAAAAGTTATAATAATTTGTCCTGTGTGAGTCCTCTCTTTCTGTGGAAGCCACAAATGCCCCGCCTGTCTGCTGCTGCCTGGTAATTATGCACGCCCCTCTCTGCTTCTAAGAGCCTGGCCGCGTCATGAAAGGGGCAGGGCTAAATCGCGTCATGCCGGAGCCCTGCCCCTTTCATGACGTGGCCAGGCTCTTAGAAGCAGAGAGGGGCGTGCATAATTACCAGGCAGCAGCAGACAGGCGGGGCGTTTGTGGCTTCCACAGAAAGAGAGGACTCACACAGGACAAAGTATTATAACCTTTTCTCTTACTTTACAAAAGTGATTTTTTCTGCAAAAGGGATGGCTAGAAATGATAAGAGGGGGTGCAGGGACAGGTCTAAAGATAAGGGGGGGTCAGTTTCTGGGTTTAGGATCACTTGAAAGGCTGAAACCTGAGAGGCTGAAAGGGCAGGGCTTTACTGAAGGGAGGGGGGAAGAGGAGACTGACAGGCACATGAACACTGCAGGAGGACAAGCTAGGTAACACCCAGTCGGCCACATTTTTTAAAGTTTATAAAGCTATATCTTAGCTTCTACGAAACAGTTTGTTTAGCAAAAAACGATTGCCCCAAATGTGTGTGCTGGGTGTAGGGACACATATTAACAGTCCGGGTGGGTCATTTGGGGTGGTTGGTTCCCTTTAAAGGGGATGAAGTGTATTGGGGGTTATGGCTCCCTCCAGGGCTCAGCACCATTATCCACACCATCTTTCCCACACAAGATTTAAATTGCGAGCTATGCATGGTTCACTTTTCACTCTCAATTGAAATGGGGCATAGTTTTGTACATGGAGAAGTAGGGTAATATTGCTTAGGGACCACCCATATTTAAGTACACCTTAACGTAGTTGGATGGATTTTTACTCTTCGATCATAAACCTTTAACTATTTTAAAAAATTTTTACTGTTTAAAGCAATATTGAAGGCTAAGTATTTATGATGTAGCATGTATATTTCATAAGTAACTAAATGAATGGTCACCAATAGTAGATAGAAAACCCAACATCCAGCTCCCCCCAAATGAAATCTGCTTTGCTCATTCCTGCATAGCCCTATACATTGTTTGGTGATGGCTGACAGGTACTGCAACTTATTTCCTGTTCAATACTTATAGACTGGTCACTAGATACGTCATCAGTAGTCCCAGACAACCCCTTTACTTTAAATTTTTTTTATCTATCTCTGTTTTATATATGTTAATAGACTGTCACAGATGAAAGTTTGTTTTTTTTACTTCTTGGAAAGTTATGGATTCCATTTTTCTTCAGTGGAATGATGTGTACTGCCAAAGGAAATCATGGATACATTGAAATGAGGAAGGTTGCGGTGTGCCTCAAGGGATGTCTGTATAATCATAGCAGACAGAAACATAAGGGGCCACGGCTCTCATGCCTCAGTTGTGTCACAAGTTTCTTCAGTGATCACTATATACTTCCCAGGAGAATATACAAACTATATGCAGATGCTAAATGAAACACATCAGTTCAGTGCTGAAAGACAGGTATACAATTATATATTAGAAAGTGATATAACATTGCAAAAGGTGAGTGCTGAAAGTGTTCAAATAGGAAATGTGACAGTAGAGGGAATATTGTATCTACAGTAACTTTGTTATATACTTAAAATGGTTGTGCAGTTAAAAGAAGGTATCAACTATAGTAAGACTAGGTGATATATTACTGATCTGTGGGTGTCCCACCACTGGGACCAGCTCTGACAGGGCACTTTTATCCCTGTTGCAAAATGGAGCAGGATGGCTGATGCCTTACCATCACTCCAATCATTCTCTATTGGGCTGCTAGAAAAAGGTGAGAACACTACTCGGCAGGCCAATTAGAAATGAATTGAGCAGTGGTTGATTATATAAGCGCTAAACGTTCCCTGTTCTGCTGATCGGTGGGGGTCCCAACAGGATCAATCAACAATATTAGCACCTATCCTGTGGCTAGGTGATCCTGTAGCTAGCAGTCTTTAAGCGCTTAAAAATTAATTTACCTCTTTAGACATGCATGACATATATTATGGGATGATGATGGTGGCTCTGTGGTTAGCAATATTGCATGTAACACTAGGTAGGATTGGGGTTTGAATCTAATGATTGACAACATCTAGTAGGAGTTTGAACTTTCTGTTAGTGTTTGCATTGATTACTTCCACTACTGTAGTTATTATTATTATTTATTTATATAGCGCCATTAGATTCCATGGCGCTTTACATATGGAAAAAGCAGACGAGGACAAGTACAATATATTTGGACAATCAAGACATACACGTACAGGAGGGGAGAGGACCCTGTCCGCGAGGGCTCACAGCCTATGAGGGACGTGTGGAGATATAGTAGGATGAGATAGTGCCGGTTGTGGGACGGTGTGGTGGACCAGGTCTCATTGTAGGTTGTAGGCTTGTCGGAAGAGGTGGGTTTTCAGGTTTCTTTTGAAGGCTCCCAGTGTAGGCGAGTGTCTGATGTGTTGGAGAGAGTTCCAGAGTATAGAGGATCCACGGGAGAAATCTTGTATGCAGTTTGTGTGCGGAGGAAATAAGAAGGTAGTAGAGAAGGAGCTCTTGGGAGGATCGCAGGTTGTGTGAGGTTCGGTATCGGGAGACCATTTCAGAGATGTATGAAGGGGACAGGTTGTGGATGGCTTTGTTAGGGTTTTGAACCGGGATCTCTGAGAAGTGGGGAACCAGTGAAGGGCTTGGCAGAGGAGAGAGACAGGGGAGTAGCAGGGAGACAGGTGGATTAGTCAGGCAGCGGAGTTTAACATAGATTGGACAGGTGCAAGGGAGGTAGCGGGGAGGGTGGTGAGGAGGAGGTTGCAGTAGTCAAGGCGGGAGATGATGAGAGCATGAACAAGTGTTTTAGCAGTGTCATGGTCAAGGAAAGTGCGGATCTGGGAGATGTTTTTGAGCTGGAGGTGGCGAGGGCTTGCATCTGAGGTTTGAAGGAGAGAGAAGAGTCTAGGATTACCCCAAAACACTTGGCGTGGCGGACTGAGGAGAGTGAGCAGTCTTTGATATTGATGGATATGTCTGGTAGAGGGGGAGAGCAACTTGGGGGGAAGACGATGAACTCATTTTAGTCCATGTTCAGATTTAGATAGCAAACAGAGAAGAAGGATGATATGGCAGACAGGTATTGTGGAATTTTGGATAGTAGGGAGGTGATGTCAGGCCCAGACAGATAAATTTGGGTGTCGTCAGCATAGAGATGATACTGAAGGCCATGGAACTCGATGAGTTGTCCTAGACCGAGGGTGTAGATGGAGAAGAGTAGGGTCTCAGAACTGAGCCTTGGGGACACAAACAGATGGGGGTAGGGCAAAGAGGAGGTGTGGAAGCGGGTGATCCTGAAAGACCGGTCCGTTAGATATGAGGAGATCCAGGAGAGGGCTAGGTCAGTGATGCCAAGATTCCAGAATCTGTAGTTCTACGGTGTAGAAAGCGGCAAATAGGTCAAGGAGGAGGAGGACGGAGTAGTGATGCTTGCTCTTGGCGGTCAGTAGGTCGTTGGTGACTTTGGTTAGGGCTGTTTCGGCGGAGTGCTGGGATCTGAAGCTGGATTGTAGGCGGTTAAAGAGGGAGCAGGAGGAGAGGTGGTAGAAAGTTCGGAATGGGCATGTTGTTCAAGTAATTTTGAGGCGAAGAGGAGAAGAGATATGGGGCAATAGAAGCAGATGCTGGGTCGAAGGAGGGTTTGTTTGAGGATGGGTGTGATCAAAGTGTGTTTGAAGGATGAGGGGAAGATGCCGGTAGTGAGTGATAAGTTGAAGAATTGGGTTAGGGCAGGGATGAGGACTGTGGTGAGGTTCAGGATGAGGTGGGAGGGGAGTTTGTTGAGGGCAAAGGGGGTGAGGTGTGATCGTGACAGAAGGGAGGAGAGTTGATCTTCTGTCATGGTGAGAAAGCTTCCTTTGGATGAGGAGGACTGGGCAGTAATGGGGGAGGGCCTAGGGGACAGTGGGTCAAAGTTGATAGTTTCTTATCATATTCTAAATGTATACTCATAGGTAAAAATAATTTCCTAGGAAATGGCTGTAGTAAGCTAAAAATCAGTGCAAAACCAAAACATTTTGGTAAGAAAACTTATATATCCCCTTGGCTAATTTTCACATTTAAAATGACTTTTAATGAGAAAAAAATGTGTGTTCACAAAAGTCTAAACTAAAGTAATTAGTAACTAATCAGGAGGACCTCTGACTCAGGTGTCGCACTGGTACAGCAGGAGAACATCAAACAATGACCTTGGGCAGACGTCATCATAGGTTGGACCCCAGGGAACAAGCCAGACATCTGGACACAGTGGAACAGGGAGAGCACAGGTCCAGGAACACCAACAGGGCAGCTTAGGACACGGTTGGTCAGATCCAGGAAACCTAGGCAGAGCCGTCACTGTAATACAAGGCTGGAAACTCCCTAGGAATACGGAGGTGGCGCTCATCCAGGAACACGAGTAGGACTGACTCAGGAACACGGGCTGGATGACCAGGACCTCGGACTGGACATCTGGACACAGGCAGGACATTAGTACACAGTTAGGACATCTGGGACATAGGCAGGACATCTATCATCAGACTCCAGGCAGCGGTCATCAGGCTCCGGACATCGAACACAGGCTCCAGGCACTATGCAGTGGTCAGCAGTCTCCGAATATTGGACACGGGCTCAGGCACCAGGCAGCGGTTATTAGGCTCTGGACATTGTTCATCAGACACTGAATCGAAAGGACCCAAGCAAGATGGCGCAAGCACCGCAGGCGTGGACTAGAGCTGCATGACATGGGTACTATGGGAATGGACTGGAGCTACGTAGTGTGTGAACAGCTGGAGCTGAGTGACACATGCACCACAGAAGCGGACCGGAACTGGACAGTGCGAGCACAGCATCATACACACTCAGCAGGAACACTAGACTCCAAAACGAACAGAGGTTTATGCATAAGGCACAGGAAGGTCACAGTCACTAGGTACATGGTTCACGACACAGAAGAACTTCAGGAATATCACACAGCAGGATTCCACATTCAAGACAAGGACCTTGGTACCAGGGAAAACACATGAACAGGACATGTCAGGGACAAAGACAGGAAAACATCAGCTATCCAGAACTTGTTGCAGCCAGGACTGGAGCTGGAGACAAGGGCAGACCAAGAGTAGCATGATAGACCAGCACACATGGTTAGGTTCTGCAACCTAATGTGAAGCTTTGCCGATGCCCAACCGTGAAGGGGAACTTTAAATTGATGCTGCCCCGCAGCAATAGGCTAGGGACAGCAGTTCAGGAACACACACTGCCCTTAATAAAAGTGGAGAAGGTGAGGCGGCGCTCACCCTAGGCACAAACAGGAACAAGTATACACAACACAGGATCAAAGGCCAAGAGCAACTGGCAGCGGCTGCAAGCCTGGACACATGGAAAGTCATAAACCAGCAGCAGAGCACCTCGTAATCCACGGATAGCTTCCACAGCGGCAGCCAGGGGCTGCACACGCAGATGGTCGTGTAGCACAGCAAAGACTTTACAACACGTGTACGTCTACGCAGCAGAGCAGGAGACTGAGCAGCATCCTTAAAGGTAACAGTGAACAGTATCCCAGCTGGTTAGGCAGAAGGAGCATTAGGTAAGAGCTCTGAAATGCTCAATAACACTGGGGAAACAAAGGACATTATGTTCTGTTACTCTGATTTATGCCTGTTAATCCCTACACTTTCTTAAACTGTTACTTTTGCATTTTTCAAGTCCGTGTTCTGCATGCTGCACCTGACTGCTGCATTGGCGCCGCGTCTCTAAAAAGATTTAGCGGACTGTATCTGTGTAACCCACCTCACATAACAGGTCCAGTGAGAGCCCACCTTTACACCCAGGAATTGTCAGAGAGCTTAATTTGTTGATGATGTATGTGACAACATAAATTATAAGTAATAGCCAACATATTTTTAGCAAGATATGTTTTCTCCAATTCGTCGTACCTGAACTGTTATGTTATAAATTATTATTATTATTTATTATTATAACACCATTAATTCCATGGCACTTTACATGTGTAGAGGGTGTACACAGACAAGTACAACACATATGGACAATATAAGGCAGACAGGTACAGTAGGATAGAGGACATGTCCATGAGGACTCTCACGATCTACGAGGGATGGGTGAGAATACAGTAGGAAAGGTTAGAGTTGGTTGTGCCGTGGTTAGGTGAACTGAGGCTCACTGCAGGTTGTAGGCTTGTCGGAAGAGGTGAGTCTTCAGGTTTCTTTTGAAGGTTTCCAGAGTCGGCGAGAGTTGATATGTCGGGGCAGAGAGTTCCAGAGTATAGCGGATGCACAGGAGAAGTCTTGTATGCGGTTGTGTGAAGAGAGATGAGGGGGAGTAGAGTAGGAGATCGTGAGTGGATCGCTGATTACGTGAGGGAAGATATCGGGAGATCATGTCGCAGATGTACGGAGGAGACAGATTATGAATGGCTTTGTATGTCAGAGTAAGGGTTTTATACCTGGGGCCTCTGAGAAATGGGAAGTCACTGAAGGTATTGGGAGAGATTAGAGGCTGGGGAATAGCGGGAAGACAGGTGGATTAGTCATGCAACAGAGTATAGGATAGATTGGAGTGGTGCAAGAAAATTAGAAGGGAAGCCAGCGAGTAGGAGGGCGGAAGATGATGAGGGCACGGACAAGTGTTTTTGCAGTGTCGAGGTCGAGGAATGTACAGATTCGGGATATATTTTGAGTTGAAGTCAGCTGGAGGTGGCAAGGGCTTGGATATGTGTCTTGAAGGAGTGGTATAAATATGAATAAACTTTAACCAGACACAAACAATTTGTTTCATAAATCAGATTTGCAAAAAAACAACAACTTAATCTGGGAAAGTGGACTGTCATGGATAAATATTTGTGGACCTTGAAAAGTATTTGATGATGCCTCTGTACTTTAAAAGCTATTAATTTTGTAAACTTGTAGCTACAGTACCTTGTGAAAGTATTTGGCCCCCTTGAGCTTTTCTACCTTTTGCCACATTTCATGCTTCAAACATAAAGATGTCAATTCTAATTTTTGTGAAGAATCAACAAGTGGGACTAATCTTGAAGTGGAACAAAATTTATAGGATATTTTAAACTTTTTTAACAAATAAAAAACTGAAAAGTGGGCATGCAATATTATTCGGCCCCTTGAGTTAATACTTGTAGCGCCACCTTTTGCTGCGATTACAGCTGCAGGTCACCTGCGGTTGTCTCTATCAATTTTGCACATCGAGCGACTGAAATTCTTGCCATTCTTCTTGCAAAACAGCTGGAGCTCAGTGAGGTTGGATGGAGAGCGTTTGTGAACAGCAGTTTTCAGCTCTTTCCACAGGTTCTCGATTGGATCAGGTCTGGACTGTGACTTGGCCATTCTAACACCTGGATACATTTATTTTGAACCATTCCTTGTAGATTAGCTTTGTTTGAGATCATTGTCTTGTTGGAAGATTAATCTGCGTCCTAGTCTCAAGTCTTTTGCAGACTCCAACATGTTTTCTTCCAGAATGGTCCTGTATTTGGCTCCGTCCATATTCCCATTAATTTTAACCATCTTCCTGTCCCTGTTGAAGAAAAGCAGCCCCAAACCATGATTCTGCCACCACCATGTTTGACAGTGGGGATGGTGTTTTGAGGGTGATGAGCTGTGTTGCTTTTACGCCAAATATATTGTTTTGCAGTGTAGCCAAAAAGTTTGATTCTGGTTTCATCTGACCAAAGCACTTATTCCACATGTTTGTGTCACCCAGGTGGCTTCTGGCAAACTTGAAACGAGACATTTTATGGATATCTTTGAGAAAAGGCTTTCTTCTTGCCACTCTTCCATAAAGGCCAGCTTTGTGCAGTGTACGACTGATTGTTGTCCTATGAACAGACTCTCCCACCTCAGCTGTAGATCTCTGCAGTTCACCAAGAGTGATCATGGGCCTTTTGGATTCATCTCTGATCAGTCTTCTCCTTGTTCGAGATGAAAGTTTAGAGGGATGATCACTTGCACAATGCTCCTTGAGATATTTAAAACTTGGGAAATCTTTTTGTATCCAAATCCGGCTTTAAATTTCGCCACAACAGTAGCTCGGACCTGCCTGGTGTGTTCCTTGGTCTTCATGATGCTCTCTGCACTTGAAACAGAACCCTGAGACTATCACAGTGCAGGTGCATTTATACGGAGACTTGATTACACACAGGTGGATTCTATTTATCATTACCAGTCATTTAGGACAACATTGGATCATTCAGAGATCCTCACTGAACTTCTGGAGTGAGTTTTCTGCACTGAAAGTAAAGAGGCCGAATAATATTGCACACCCCATTTTTCCGTTTTTTATTTGTTTAAAATATGCAATACACTTCGTTCCACTTCACGATTGTGTCCCACTTGTTGTTGATTCTTTACAAAAAAATTAGAATTGATATCTTTATGTTTGAAGCCTGAAATGTGGCAAAAGGTTGAAAAGTTCAAGGAGGCCAAATACTTTCACATCACACTAGTTCATAATGTTTCAATGACCATACTTAGTGAATTGTGATCAATGATTTCTGCTCAGTCCCCAGCTAATAGAGGTAAATCTAAAGTTCTGTACCCTAATGTTCATTATTCAACCTCTTTTTTAATAGATAGTTTATTTTATTTTTGAAGATTTAAAAAATATAAATAATTCACTATCAATCTAAGATTATATTCACATGATTCACTTGTGAATTAATATTCTACACACTATAAATCAAGGCAAAGTTTCGCATTTCTGTACTAAAATTGACCGGATGAGGGGGAGGTGTAGGAATTGTATATTGTAGACTAAATAACAGCTCTCATATTAATCTGCAGTATTTACAGCCATGAGGTATAATAATACTAGCTGGTGCCCGATGCACATGCATCGGGATCTAGCAGAGTGAGTCTCTGACTCGCAATGGCCGCTTCGCGGCCAATGCTTCGCACTGCTAAGGCGACTCGCCATGCCGCTGCGGGGCATAGCGAGTCGCCTTAGAACTGCTCGCAATGCCACTGCGCGGCCAATGCTTCGGCGTATCCACATGACCACGCTGACTCGCAGCGTGAGCGGACTCAAAAGGCAAAAAACCCATTCGTGATTATATAATAGATATCCAATTCCAATTTCATCTATTCAGTCATGTCTGACTATTGGACACCATGTGAACCATTTTCCTCCTGGCTTCTCTGTTTGTCACAGCATCCTCTAGTTCTCTGTTGTTCATTCCCGTGTCTGCCATGATGTGTCCAGTTAACGGGTCTTAGGACTTCCATGACCTCTACTGCCACTGACCATACCAAAGCATCATGTCCTTCTTGAGGGATTTTGCTCTTATCACATGGCCGAAGAAAGACGGTTTAATTCTTTATGACTTTTCCTACCAGGGATGTCTGTAGAATGATACGTTCCAGAATGTATTCATGTATATATCACCATTTTTTCCACAGCGCTTTACATACATCAGCTCTTTGGGTAAATTGTTCAGTGCCCTGTAGGATCTTTTTGCTTCCTCTGAATCCTATTTCTCATATTTTATAGAGGTGACTGTGTTTGTCCCCACCAACAGGGACATAACTATTATCGGTGCAGGGGTTGCAGTTGCATTCGGTCCCTAGAGTCTATGTGAGTCCAAAGGGTCCCTTTTATTCATATGAGCTGACCAATGCTATTAACACTAGAAGTCCCAGAAATTTTAAGCTCCCCCTGAAGTCCCGAAAGAGGGTCAAATGACCCTTAGTCCAACCTGAATAGAACTAACTAGAAACTAAATGACTAAACTCAATGGAAAACAACAACCTCTGTGGTGTGACAGTATTGGCCTTAATTACAGAACAAAAGACGGTGATTAGAGGATGTTAGCTAAAATCCTTCAGGTCATTCGACCCGTCTCTGGGTTCCAAAGGTAGAAATGTTAAATGACCCCTCTCTGGGACTTCTAGTGTTAAAGAATCATGATAGTTGAGGGTTGGAGATTTTACATTGGGGACCATGACATTCAAGTTATGCCATTGACATTCAAGTTGTGCCATTGACTACTATTGCCAATTCTTCTACGGCAGTACATATTCTCCACAAGACGTTTTACGTATGTTTTCTATCTCCCATAACAAAAACTATTATATTTAGCATAACAAAACAGCCGGTGTATGGCCAGATTGCTTTGATCTGTGTAAATGAGGGATGCAATGTATAGAAGTAAAAGTATCCAGGTGCACATGGCTTGCAAACCTCTGTTTTTAGCCATGAGTTTTCCGAACCTCATCTGTTTCTTATTCACCTGACCATGATCCATCAGGATTCTCAGTGGAGCCCTTTAGGTTCCCTTTACAATGGGGCAGACATGTATTCCATTATTCTACAAGCCGTTCCCGGACCTTCCAACACTTAAGTTAAATTCCTTTGTGTTTTAAATGCAAAGCCATAGCCACTAAACTGAGTCTCGTGTCAACTGTCCCCCTCCTACATAAATAAAATATATTGCATCTCTGGTCCACATAGGAAGCTGAACTCCCCCTTTCATTGCCCACACTGGCATCATCACTCTTGTCTAAACCTTCCTGAGAGATCCTGCCAAGCGCTGAATGCTTATTCAAGATTTTAGTGGCTTTAACGAGAGCGCTATTTCCTATACACTGAACAGATGTCGTGGAATTTTACATGCACAAAGTGGACTCCTCCTTGCTTTCAGATCCCCCTGTACACCTCCTTTTCAGTCTGGCGCAGGGTTCCATGTGGCAATGCAGTCCCTCTGGATGGGAGCCTCAGTAACTTGGCTGCAGGAGGTGGCAGTTTGGCTGAGAAAATTCACAGGCAGCCAGTGCAAAATTACAGCCGGAATATGTCTCTATATGCTTTGTGATAGGAAAGTGGGAAGGGAGGGGTAAGGGGACAGTCTGGTTACCACCATGTTCAGTGTATTTAAAGTACAAGGTATATTAGGCCCAAACCAGTACAGTGTAAATGCTATTGTGCTTTATTTCTGTGCCGCATTGCTCCCGTTCATTGTGACTAGCTGTGCTATGTGGCCTGATCTCAGATATAGCACATCCAATACCAAGTCTTGCTGTATGGCATCTATGCATGATGATTTGCTCCTTTCAAATAATAATAATATAATAACTATGATGTGACAACCATTTCTGGCTCCATAACAAGCACTATTGTGTAATATTTTGGAAGAACATCTTCTTCTTGAATATTAATGGCTGTCTATGCTAGTCACACAACTGTCAATGTCTGGAGCCGTGTCTCGAAATACTCTGCTTAAAAGTCATTATTTTTAGCTACTGAATACATTGTGTGCCCTGAAACCTAACATCATGGAAAAGTTAAAACCTTACAATATAGGTGCCCCAAGAGCAAACCTTAGTGTTTTACTAACTTATGTCCTTTTTGGTAGTTGCTTAACAAGGGACAGAATTGTAGGGGGCAGGATGGTGTGTGAGACGATCCTGGGTACTATCTACCAGTGGTGTATCTAGGTTTTTCTGGCATGTATGGGAAAAGGATTCAGTTTAGGCCCCCTAAGCAGTTTGAGTAGTCATGTGAACAATCATTAATATGCGATTTTCACACTTAGGCTGGAAACACACAATCCTACTTACATGCGAGTCTCTCAGATGAGACTCGGATCAGTGACTGTGAGCAGCCTCTCCCTCTCTGGACAGGAGTGTGATGTTGCACAAAAACACAAGCAGCTGACACTTCTGTCCAAAGAGGGAGAGAACGTTCAGGGTCACTGATCCAAGTCTCATCCGATAGACTCGTATGTAAGTAGGATAGTATGTTTCCACCCTTACAGTCACGTGCTGATGAGCTGTTCTTCCTAATTCACTCAATAGCTTAAATGGACCCCTATAAAGAGGTTAAAGAAGGGAGACAGGAGCGGCGACTAAGAGTGGCTATTTACAGTGACCAAAATAACATACCTGAAGAAGGGTACATTAGAGGTTGCCGAAATACGTTGTATGTATTTACATGTTTAATACAATAAAATTTCATCTACTTTACCTGAGTCTTTTGGTAGCGCCTCTGATTTAAGCCTGGGATTCATTCCTTCATTAATTCACTCAATGTCGAGTGAAAAATAGAGAAGCAGAAAGGAAAGGTGTCACATGACCATAAGTATGAAAATCACAGATGAGTGGAGTGGCCATGTGATTAGCGCTGGAACCAGCATGCAGAGTTGAATCCTGAGAGTGAGTATATTATATGCTGCTTGGATTGGGCTACATTGCTTAATTCTATAATCAAAGAGCTTGCCAAGGTTTGAGATGAAAGTCTGCAATGATTATAGGTGACTGCAGGCCTCCGATTTCTCACAGCACATGCACTGCACACTTTTAGGATTCACCTTTGTCAATGACAAGATTGGATGGTCATGTGAGCGCAAGTATGTGATTTATTTACTTCTGGCCACATTCCAACTAGACATGTCCGGCCTCAATTCATTTTCATTGAGCGAGGTCAAGCATGTCTAGTTGGCACATGACTACATGTATGTAAATCGCATACTTGTGGTTTCGTGCCCTTTCCCCCTCTCACCGCTGGTACCAGAGAATCCTGACAGAGTGCAGTGCGCGCACTGTGAGAATTCAGAAGTCTGCAGTCACATACTAACTGTTGATTCACTGCAAACTTAGAACAATCCCTCTAATGCAGTGGTTCTTAACCTTGTTTGAGGTACTGAACCCACCAGTTTCATATGCACATTCACCGAACCCTTCTTTTAAACATTACATTTTTATTAAAGTTTTAAGGCATATCAAAACAAAACAGATGCAGCCAAGAATATCAGTTCGGCAATATGCTTCATAACAAACATGTTAGGAAGAACACAATTAAGGAAAGAAAGGAAAAGGATTGAAAGAGGCTAAAAAAGAAGGGGGGGGAATACATGGGGGAAACATAGCCCTGCCAATGATAATAAAAACACAACTTCATATCATCCCTATGTCAAATGTCTTAATTACCGTATATACTCGTGTATAAGCCGAGTTTTTCAGCCCAAAAATCGGGCTGAAAAGTCACCCCCTCGGCTTATACGCGAGTCACTGTATTAGGGACTCGGATACCTGCTGTCAGTAGCGAGTCTGAGCTATTCCGAGCGGGTCTTAGCGATTCTGAGCGAGTCTGAGCTATTCCGAGAGGGTCTTAGCGATTCTGAGAGGGTCTTAGCGATTCTGAGCATTTCTGAGCGATTCTGAGTGAGTCATAGCGATTCTGAGTGAGTCATAGCGATTCTGAGAGCGAGTCTTAGCGATTTTGAGCATTTCTGAGCGATTCTGAGCTAGTCTGAGCGATTCTAAGCGAGTTTACAATCCGAGTCCTGTATTCTGTACTCAGGACTCGGCTTATACACGAGTCAATAGGTTTTTCCAGGTTTTGAGGACAAAAGTAGGGGGGTCGGCTTATACACGGGTCGGCTTATACGCGAGTATATACGGTATTAATCCTGAACGCAGTTAGTTCTGCAACTCTCGTAATATAATCCCAAACGCTACATCAGCAAGTGTGGGGTAAATCCAGACGTCCAGAGTTTCATCAAAGATGGTTATGCCCGAACTGCGAAGATGTCCAAAGATCCCATCATCCAAGTCTTCTGTTTTTAGTCTGTAAGTCATGTGCCAAAATTGTTTCATACTGAAAATGCAGCGCTAATTGATTTATCAGCTCCTTCTCTGTGGCTGGAAAAGTTTGGCGCTATACTCTGGCTATACATGCTCTAGCTTCAATTAAAATATTAGCAACCATTGGTCTTAGGATTGGGGGAATATCCCCCAGCCCAATACCCAATACCGCCATCTGTCCCGACATGACAATAGGGACACCTGTCACTTTGTGCAGGACCCGCTCAACTGAGTGCCAAAAAGGTTGGAGCTTGTGACAAAACCACCACATATGTTCCATGGTGCCTATTTGACCACAACCCTTCCAATACAGTGGGGAAGCGGATGTATGAAACTTAGCTAAACGTACGGGAGTTAGGTACCAATTTAAGTGAACCTTTTTTGTTTGCTCTGAATGATTAATGCAAGATGAGTATTTAGAGGCGTATGAGGCTGCCTCGTACCAGGCCTCTATCGGGGCTGAGAAGGAGAGGTGACGTTCCCAGGCCTCCATGTATGGTAATTTGGACCTATCATTGAGCGAGAGCAAAGCATGATATATAATAGATATGCCATGGCTACTTATACATGCTGGTTTAAAGTAACCCACTAATGAGTCATCAACAGAGGCAGCGTCTGGGAGAGAGTAAGCACAAGACTGCGGCAGATGGCGAACTTGCAAGTATTGGTAGAACAAAATATTGGGCAGGGAGTATTTAAGGGCGATTGCAGAAAAGGGAAGAAACCCGTCTGAATCCATGAGCTTATCCACTGTAAGAACTCCTCTCGACTTCCAGTGGCCCAGAGATATGTCTGGGATCATATTTCCCACTGCTTGCAGAGATATATTATCTGTGCAAAAACAAAAATTTAGATCCACTAAAGGAGTGCCAGATCCGCAGGAGAGTAATCATAGAGTGGAGTAAGCTGCCTCGTGTCGGTACTTGTAGGAGTCCTATCTCTAAGAGAATTCTAAGAGAACGTGTTGGCGCATAGCATGACTCAATTTGTAGCCAATGTAATAAGACTGTATCCCCTGACCACCAGAGTTTCGCCGGTTCGAGCAGCGCGGCCTTATAATAGGAGAGAACGTCGGGTACCCCTAGTCCACCCTTATTTAGTGGGAGTATCATGAATTTGTGAGGTATACGGTGCGGTTTATGATTCCATATAAATTAGTTGAGCAAACGCTGCAATCTGGACATACAGGTTCACGGGAAATCTAAAGGAAGACATCGGAATAGGTATATGATCTTTGGGAGAATTAACATTTTAACCACCTGGATCCTAGCCATCCAAGAGAGGCAAAATGGGGAAATCTTAGTTAATTCAGAGTTTATCTCTTTAATTAGTAAGTCGCAATTCGCTTTTACAATGTTATGGTGCTAGTAATGAAGATTCCCAAGTACTTAAAGACTTCCGGAGCCCAAATGAAAGAGTAACAATCGTGAATGATATTCTGAGTTAACGTGTCAACCTTCACCGGGAAGAGGACTGACTTGGAGACGTTGAGACGATAATATGAGGCCACTGAGAACTCCTCCAATGTTGCCATTATCTCTGTGAGTAAGAGAGGACATAAACACAGGTAAACACTACATCATCGGTATATAAGCCGATCTTGTGGTCTATGTCTCCAACTCTGACCCCCTTTATATTTGGATTCGCCCTAATCTTCGCTGCCAAGGGTTCCATTACCAACGCGAATATGAGGGGAGACAGTGGACATCCCTGGCGGGTGCCTCCGAACCCTTCTTTAGTGATAAATCAAATATGATGTTTTTCCAAATTCAAGACATAGGTATATGTTTTTTTACTGGTACACAAAATGAACCGTGCATGACCCCTAGTTAAGAACTACTGCGCTAATGCTCCTAACATAAATAAAAACATATTAAGTCTTAACTTGTCAGAAGGCACAAAACTTTATTAACATTGCCATGCATTATGTAATCTTAATAGTTATGAATCGTTACATGTATACAGGATCAGAACCAATAGCAGCACAAGAATACATCACAAGAACCACCAGCAGTACATGAAAGCATGACGATAACCACCAGCAGTACAAATTACATAACTAGAACCCCCATCAGTACAGAAATAAATCACTAGAATTCCCATCAGTATAGGAAACACAGCATCACAACCCTCATCAGTACAGAAATTCATCATCTGAACCACCCAGAAATTCATCATCAGAACCAACAGCTGTACAGAATTTCATCATCATAAACACCAGCAGTACAGAAATACAGCATCAAAACCCTCATTAGTACAGGAATACATCACAAGAACCACCATCCCTACATGGTACATCAATTGTAATGTCAGTCAGCCCCATTTATATATGTATTGTGTGAACCTGCAACTCCCTGTATGTCCTTAAAAATGGTAATAAAATACTAGAAGTTGTTACCAGTCATCATCAGACCATACAGGGACTACAGTACTGATGATAATTAATATCACAGATAATAATTCACATCCAGGTACCTTATAGAGGATGTTGTCTTTGATCAGAGTTGTTATCTTTCTTTTCTTCATCTGTTCCAGACACCAGACTTTTCACAGCCAAAACTCCTGTTTACAGACTTCCATATTCTCCTGTCTTGTGCAGCACATCTCGGAACAAAATCCTTAAAAATAGCAGAATAATTAGCAGAAAAAATCTGAGATTACTTACCGGTAATCGTATTTTACGGAGCCCATGACATCACCCACCGAGAGAGGGAAACCTACAGATAAAAAGGGGCGGCTTTATTCACCTCCTCAGTTGGTTACAGAGAAATTGGAGGAACCGCCATAACCGTATAAACACACGAACATAACGATTAGTACTATTAGAATACCATCACCATAAGGTGTGAAAAGGGGAAACACAAACCCTCTTATAATAAGTCGCAAACCCGTGAATAACGATAAGACCAATAGAAATACTATAATAATAAGGACAAAGGGTGGAAAGTGAGTGGGTGCTGTCATGGACTCCATAAAATACGATTACCGGTAAGTAATCTCAGATTTTCCTATCGCCATGACAGCACCCACTAAGAGACTTGCAGAGACCATCACCTGGGAGGGACCACAGTATTGAGAACTACTCTCCCGAAATCAAGATCAGAAGAAGACAAGTCAAGGCGATAGTGCCGAAAAAAGGTGTAAGAAGAGGCCCAAGTAGCCGCTTTACAATTTAATTCCATAGGAATACTGGCGCGTTCTGCCCAGGAAGCAGACATAGCCTGTGTAGAATCGGCTTTAATGCCGCCAGGAGACTGCTCACCTTTTGATGAATAGGCAGAGCAGATAGCTTTCCGAATCCACCTGGAGATGGTGCTTTTTGTGGTGCTAAACCCCTTCCTATGAACCTGGAATGAGACAAACAAAGCCCTACTCTTCCTCCAGGGCTGAGTCCTAGCAATGTATTCAAGGACTGTCCTCCTCACATCTAAAGTCTGAAACTTCTGTTCTTCTAGAGTAGATTTATTATCCTAAAAGGAGGGAAGGACTATCTCTTGGCTCCTATGAAACTTAGAAGAGACTTTAGGGAGATAGGAGATAGGTCCGAATTTAGTACTAACCTATCCGGAAAAACGAGAAAGAAGGGGGGATCTAGTGAGAGAGCCTGTAAATCGCCCACCCTTCTAGCAAACATCAAAGCTACCAGTAAGGCCCTTTTCAAGGTTACATTTTTAATTGAAGCTGCAGCTAAGTGTTCAAATGGAGGTCCAGTCAAGGCATCCAGTACCAGGTTCAGGTCCCTGAGAGCTAGTCTAGGGATGTGCACCTGCTCACTTCGATCACAGGCCTGGATAAATAGGGAAACCCACATACCACCTGCGAACATTATAGTTGTATAGGGCTCCTTGGACCTTTAGAGTGCTGACCACCAGGCCCAAGTCACGACCCTTCTGCAAGAACTTCAGGATGGCCGAATCGGTGCCTGGTCAGTGAGGGACTCTGTATAAAATTGGAAAAAAAAATTCCAAACTTTGCAGTAAAGTTTAGTCGTTACTGCCTTTCTACTTTGAAGGAGAGTAGAAATCAACGCCTCAGAGAACCTCCTCAATATCAGAAGCTGCCTCTCCAATCCAAGCCGTTAGATGTAGACCTTCCGCTTGGTGGTGATAAAATGGACCCTTAGAGAGCAGCTCCCAATCCATTGGGAGAACCCATGTGTCGGACACTGACATAGCCCACAGCCAAGAAAACCATGGCCTCCTGGGCCAGAAGTGGGCGATCAGAATTACTCTCGCCCTCTTTTCCCTGATTTTTCAGAGGACCAGAGGGATCAGACACATGGGGGGAAAGGCATAAGCCAGATGATATTCCCATGGTATCAGAAGCACAGCCAACACCTCCGGATGATTCGAGGGGTGCAAGGAAGCAAAGTGCTGGACTTGTCTGTTTCTCCTTGTTGCAAACAGATCTATCTCTGGCACTCCCCACAATCTCACTATCTGTCTGAAAACCATCCTGTTCAGAACCCTTTCCCCTTATCGGATAGAGTGACGACTGAGATAATTGGCCATGATGTTGTCTACTCTCCTGATGTGTAGGGCTGAGAGGGAGAGAAAATTATTTTCTGCTAGGAGAAAGATACCTTTCGTGGTGGACATCAGAGAGGGCGACGGAGTACCCCCCTGGTGATTTATGTATGCAATCACCGTGGTATTGTGCATTTGAATCGTGATGTGGGAATTACAAAGGTGATGCAAGAACTTGGGGAGAGCATACTTGACCGCCCAGAACTCCTTCAGATTGGAAGAGCCTATTTCTTCCTCTGGTATCCATTGTCCTTGTGCTAGGTGATTCCCCAATTGGACCCCTCACCCTGAGGGACTGGCATTGGTTGTCACTACATATTCGGGTGTTATGACCCAGTAAACCCCTCTGGACAAGTGAAGTGGGTCCATCCACCAAGACAGAGAATTTTCTGTAGAGTCTGACAGACGTACTCGGCCCTCCTCCAGACGACACAGTAGGTAGTCTTCTGCTCTGAAAACCTCTTGGAGACTCCGTGAGTGTAACTGTGCCCATTGGACTGCCAGGATGCAGGAGGTTAAAGTGCTCTTTAGGGACATAGCCTGTCTTAGGGACAGTTCTGGGTTGTCCACAACCTTGACTACTTTGGCAAGCACAGTTGTGACCTTGTCTTCTAGCAGGAAACACTGTTGAACTCTTGAGTCTAAGTGGAGATAAAGAAAGCTTTGCAATGTAGTCAGAGTTAGTCTTGACTTTTCTAAGTTTATTATCCAACCTAATTCCTGTAAGGACAACATGACGTGATTTAGTCGGGACTTGCACTGAGTCTCAGAGTTCCCTGCTATTAAAAAATCATCCATATATGGAACAATAAGCGTATAACGTCTCATATGAGGCATCACCTCTGCCATCATCTTTGTAAAAAAAAAAGGGAGAGAAGGGGCGCATGTGTAGGATCACTATAGCTCAGTTAATATGGCGTTATTACAGGTGGCCACTCACCTGTTTGGGTTGTGCACGACTTGCACAACCCGGTGTAATAGCTACCTGAGGAAGACTGCCTTGAGCAGTTGATACATGTTGTGGAGCTGGGAGGGGAAAATAAAGATTGCTGTTTATAAACCTCATCATCCTGGTGCCTGAGCTTTAGTAGCGCTTCTACAAGACCGCTAAATCATTTTCTTGCAATCATCTTTGTAAAGACATGTGGAGCCATAGAGAGACCGAACGGCATGGCGGCAAAGTGCAGATGTCTGATTTGCTGTAATAGTACCAAATGCCGGAATGCCCACGCTGCCACCAGGAATCACCAGGAATCGAAGAAGTTAACTGAGCAGATTTTTCTTTATTCAATCCTACGCGTTTCGGAGCCACTAACCGAGCTCCTTCCTCAGGGAACATCATGTGTATACCATGTGTATTGGTACCTATATGAGCAGGATCCAGACAAGTCCAATGTCTGACATGGACTGGCTGTAGAAGACGGCTTTTTATGTGCAGAGCTCAAAGGGAGGGGTGGGCGACTCCCTTCTCTTGCAGAAACAAGAAACAAGCTAGACATGTAGGTACCAATACACATGGTCAGGTTTTTAAATACAACAGATAGGGACTGCTCTGATATGGGTTACCTTGTCGAAGTAGAGCGGCTTAGTATACATTTTTTGAAAAAAACGTATCAACTAAATACCCTGTTTTTTACTACTTTTTTAGCAGTACTTGCTTTTTACAGTTTTTTTTACAACAGAGTATTTTTGCACGTTTGTTTGACTGTTTTTCGTGACTCAGTCTTTTGGTGGTGTGAACAATGTCTTACGGATTTGTTCACTATGTGCATGGCTCATTAGTTTTTATCTAGTTAGTTTCTTGTTTCTGCAAGAGAAGGGAGTCGCCCACCCCTCCCTTTGAGCCCTGCACATAAAAAGCCGTCTTCTACAGCCAGTCCATGTCAAACATTGGACCTGTCTGGATCCTGCTCATATAGGTACCAATACACATGGTCAGGTTTTTAAATACAACAGATAGGGACTGCTCTGATACGGGTTACCTTGACGTTCGGTAGAGCAGCTTCGTATACATTTTTTGCAAAAAACGTATCAACTAAATACCCTGTTTTTTACTACTTTTTTAGCAGCACTTGCTTTTTACTGTTTTTTTTTTACAATACAGTATTTTTGCACGTTTGACTGTTTTTTGTGACTCAGATCTTTAAGAAGACCTCCATTCTCTAGTGATAGTACTTTTCTTTTAGATGAGGTAGCCACCGCCGCATCGATGTTAGGGATTTTAGACCATTCTATTAATTGGAATCATCATAGGGATATTTCCTCTTAGAAGAGGAAGGCAAGAATCCCCTAGATTCCTGTTTGTCGCATTCCCTCTTGACCAGGTCTTTTATGACATCAATGACTGGGATGGCTTGTCGTTTTTCTGAGATAACCATACAAACATAACTTTCTGAGCCGTTTTTGCTTCTTTACTATCTATGATCCTCATAGTGGTACAGGCTGATTTAACTAAAGCGTCAACCTCTTGTATGGAAAAACATGAACCACCTTCATTATCTGAAGAGAAACCTGAATGGGAAGTGTGCACTTAGCCCTCTTCCTGGAACACATTATCAGAGTCCCAACTGGAATGGTGCTGTGGCTGGATAAACTAGGCTGTGGAATATGTTTAAGGGAATTCCTGATCTCATCCCTTATAAAGTTTATAAGGTCAGCAGTATGGACGGGAGCTTCCTTGTCCAGGGTCTGAGCTATACAGGACTGGCACAGACATTTACTATAATCATTAGGCAGGGGCTGCACACACAATGCACACTGCTTATGTTTGCTTTTGTCCAACTTCTTTCTAGCCTGGGCACATAGAAAAAAGAGAGAGAAAGAAAAAAGAGTGGGTCAGCTCACCAGGTGATCACATAGATACAACTCACCCTCTGAAGCTGACATGGATGGGTACTGGTTCTGGAGGTGGAGGCACAGCACTGGACTTAGAGGATTTCACTTTTCTCCATCAGTGGATCTTTCCTTGCTAGGACGAGCATCCCTGGTGGCCCGCTGGCTACCGCTGCTGCCACTATTGACATTGCCACTGACCTGCTGCATGACACCTTCGAGGTGCCCCTCTGCATCTTTGTGGGAAGAGATGATGGGCATGCTGCTGTGCCAGAAGATCTGCTCTTATAAAACGTCTTTCCCACCGGTGATGCATCCTCCCCGGTCCCTCGGAAGTGGATCCTGCACTTCTGGTTCAAAGAGCGCTTCAGCCGGCCGGTGCATATGAGACGCAAGGTGGCCGACTCCTCGCACAGCCCGCCCTGCACCTTCGGATGAGCACCAGGAGGACCCCAGTCCGTGCTCGCATGACCCATGGCAGCACCACCAGGACCCTGGATCTTGCCATTCAGACAGCAGAGGAGGGAGACTGCGCTGGCAGGGCTCCCCCGACGCTGCTGCTGATACCCGGATTCTGCCGTCCTCTCAGGCAAAGCATAGGAGCTGCAGATATCAGGTACACTCTTGATCTGTAGGTTCCCCATAAGGACAGGAAACCAAGTGAGGAGGCGAGGGGAGCCACCCCTTTTTATCTGTAGGTTTCCTGTCCTTGTGGGCGCTTGCTTCTTAGTTACCCGGTGTTTATCATGGTTACCAGTGTCCTCCTGCTCAGCGCAGCCTGTAAGCGGAGGACGCTGGTAACCATAATAAACAGTAGGTATCTAGGCAGCGCACGATGCTTAGTTACCTGGTGTTTATCATGGTTACCAGCCTGTGAGGTCGTTGATTGCTGGTCTCTCGCTGTCACATGCAGCGATGCGTGCTGACCAGCGGGAGACCAAGGACCAAAAAATGGTCCTGAAGGATGTGCAGCAATCAGCGATATCGCTGGCGAGGTCGCAGATTTCAGCAATATCGCTAGCGATATCGCTGTGTGCGATGTACGCCTTACACTCTACTGAATCTGCTCTTGCTAAAGTCTCTAATGATCTACTAACAGCTAAATCTAATAGTCACTACTCCCTGTGGAGTCTCCTGAATATGTTGCAATCGATACTGTGGATCACCCGCTTCTCCTCTGTATGCTTTGCTCTTTTGGTTTCAGGGACACTGCTCTCTACTGGTTCTCTTCCTACCTCTCTGACCCTTCCTTCACTGTATCTTTCGCCGGCTCCTCTTCCTCTCCTCTTCCTCTCATGGTTGGAGTTCCCCAGGGTTCAGTCCTAGGTCCCCTTGTCTTCTCTCTATACACTGCCCTCATTGGACAAACTATCAGCAGATTTGGTTTTCATTGCCATTTCTTTGCTTAGGACAACCAACTCTACACGTCAAAAACATCTCTAGAATTTGACCTTTTCTTACTGTTGACTCTGCAAAAACTCTTAACGGTCGCTCTTATTCATTACCGTCTGGATACTGCAATTCTCTACTAATAAGACTCCCATTTACTAAACTGCCCCCTCTCCAATCCATTCTGAATGCAGCAGCCAGGATCATGTTCCTCTCCAACTCCTTCACCGATGCTTCTACCCTGTGCCAGTCATTGCACTGATTGCCCATCCCCTAGAGTCCAATATAAAATTATCAGTCTCACCAACAAAGTCCTCCTCAGTTGCGCACCGCCCTGCATCTCAGTCATTTGGCTTTTGCCCTACACGCACCCTCTGTTCCGCAAATAACCTAAGACTGATATCCTCAACAACCCAAACCTCCCACTCCCATCTCCTTGCAAGCTGCGCCAATTCTCTGGAACATACTACCAAGATCAATTTGATTAATTCCCAATACTCACAGCTTTAAGCATTCCATAAAAATGCATTTCTTTAGACTAGCCTATCACCTCACTTATTTAACCAATATCTGCTTAAAATTGTGACCCCTTGTATCATCTGTTCACACTCTCCAAGCATTTAATAGCATTTTATCTGTACTTGTACAGATCCTGGTGACCGATTCATGCAGCGTTATGTGAATCCCTTATTCCTTTATATTGATGGCTACACCATATATAACAAGCACTTTTTACCCTTTAGCTTTTGTGCTTCCCCTATCTGTTAATAGATTATAGCTTGAAACCAGGGCCCTCATTCCTCTTGGTATCTGTCAAATTTTTGTTACTCTGTATTGTCTCATATTGTCTGTACATGTTCCTTCTGAATTGTAAAGTGCCGCGCAATATTTTTGGCGCTATATAAATACAAATTATTATTATCATACTCCTGACTAAAAATATCTGCCCTCCACTCAGGGCCGGTTTTAGGCAAAGTGAGCCCTGGGCAAAAGGTTAACATGGGCCCTAAATTCTCACATATCACACTCAGACATTTATGTTACATTTACAAGCGCCGACTTCAGACTGGTAAATGAGTGCGATCTATAATATTCAAGCTATTCAGCGCTTGTTTCAAGCCTTTTTACACAGGATGATGAAGAATGATTGATACAGAACAATCACTGGTAGAGCAATCTGCCCTCTACAGTATCATGTTATCGGCAGCACTTCTGCAGTTTTCAGCAGGGGATGTGCTGCCGAGAGCAAGGATTTTTGTTCCTCCATAAAAAAAATCCAATCACCTGATCATGAGTAGTATTTTGCTCGTTTGTTGGGCGATTGCCGACATGTTTACACCTAGGAACTTTCGTCTGTGCATCCGGGATTTATAAATGTGGATGTTACATACACGCAACATACGGTATGTGACGCAAACACTATATATTACATGTATACACCGAGAACACACACATAAACACACACATCCATTCCCATCATTGTCTGTATGTGTCATACAGGACTGCTCATCTAGGGAAAGTTGCTCTTTCTAACAGCTTATCTGACAAGACCCCCAGGGCCGTGGGGTACTCACAACTGGGCAACAGTTCTGCTGGGAAGTGATGGGGGTCGAGACCTGGCTTCATGACCCTGGCGGTGTCAATAAAATTTCGGGGAATAGGGATTTAGGGATAGTTGTCGTGAAGCCACCCGTGGTGTTCGGCTACTGTTGGCCGATGCTGCGTTACTGGACCTCATGGCATGATGGAACTGTGCAGGGGCGTAACTAGAACTGGCAGGGCCCCATAGCAAACTTTTGAACGGGGCCCCCTCCAAGACACGCCCCCAATGACACGCCCCCTTCAAGACACACCCCCTTACCGAATCGGTGTTAACAGTCTGACGCCACCCAGTTTACCGTATATACTTGTGTATAAGCCGACCCCCCTACTTTTGCCCCCAAAACCTGGGAAAACCTATTGACTCGTATATAAGCCAAGGGTGGACCCCAGCATAGGTATACAGCCCCCAGCAGTGTGGTATACAGGCCTCCCCAGTGGTAGTATACAGCAGCCTTCCCAGTGGTATATACAGCAGCCTCCCCAGTGGTAGTATACAGCAGCCTCCCCAGTGGTATATACAGGCCCCAGCAGTATATACAGCAGCCCCAGTGGTATACAGCAGCCTCCCCAGTGGTATATACAGGCCCCAGCAGTATATACAGCAGCCCCAGTGGTATACAGCAGCCTCCCCAGAGGTATATACAGCAGCCCCAGTGGTATACAGCAGCCTCCCCAGTAGTATATACAGGCCCCAGCAGTATATACAGCAGCCCCAGTGGTATACAGCAGCCTCCCCAGTGGTATATACTGGCCCCAGCAGTATATACAGCAGCCCCAGTGGTATACAGCAGCCTCCCCAGTGGGTATATACAAGGCCCCAGTGGGTATATACAGGGCCCCAGTGGGTATATACAGGGCCCCAGTGGGTATATACAGGGCCCTAGTGGGTATATACAGGCCCCCAATGGGTATATACAGGGCCCCAGTGGGTATATACAGGGCCCCATTGGGTATATACAGGCCCCCAGTGGGTATATACAGGCCCCCAATGGGTATATACAGGGCCCCAGTGGGTATATACAGGGCCCCATTGGGTATATACAGGCCCCCAGTGGGTATATACAGGCCCCCAGTGGGTATATACAGGCCCCCAGTGGGTATATACAGGGCCCCAGTGGGTATATACAGGGCCCAGTGGGTATATACAGGCCCCCACTCCTCGCCTTCTGCTGCACACGTCACCTGTAAAGGAATACGTCATACTTACTTATCCCTGCCGGCTGCCGCTGTCGCCGCTCTGCACCGCGCTCCGGCTTCATCCAGCTTCCTCCTGGTTGTGACCGGCGGGCGCAGGCAATGAAAAGCCGGAGCGCGATGCAGAGCGGCGACATCGGCAGCCGGCAGGGATAAGTAAGTATGACGTATTCCTTTACAGGTGACGTGTGCAGCAGAAAGGGAGGAGTGGGGGCCTGTATATACCCACTGGGGCCCTGTATATGATCGCAGCTGATGACCGGATAGCAGCATAGCAGCGCTGGGTCCGGGCCCCCCACAAGCGCCGGGCCCCAAAGCGACCGCTACGTCTGCTATGCCGGTAGTTACGCCCCTGGAACTGTGTGATGCCCCTGCGGACCAGTCGCGGACCAGTTGAGAAGGAACCCGAGAAGGGGTGGAAGAACTGGAATAAAACCCAGGAATACTAAGTTCGTTGGTTGGTTAAGTGGAAGCGAAGGGTAGAGGACCACACACCTGAGCCAAGACACCTGACAGCCCAGACCACTGAGAGACCGGGCAGGAAGATCCTGGACCCGGCGGCCTGTGCCACCGTATGGCTAGTCTGGGTCCCAGTATGTGTACCATGAGAGGAGTAAAGGTGTTTAAGGTGTCTCCGAGTCACAGGGGACACCGAGGGTCCGAGCCGCCACCAGGGTGCAGGCCCTATTGAAGTGGTAGGACGCTGTATGCCCCAGCCACGAATTAAACGGCAGGGTGAAGCCTCTTTATGCCCGGTCCCCAACCCTTGTCACAACAAAGGGAAGGCCGTTGAACAAGGTTTAGGAAGCCCGGAAGGGTGCCCAAGAAAAACCTGTGACCGCTGAACCGTAGTCTGTGCACGAGACCAAGAACAGAGGCCCAAAAGGTACCAGAAAGAGGGATGCCCCTGACAAGCTATCCCAGCTGATAGTCTGTGGCCGGAGTCGCTTGAGAACTGGTTGTACAGTGTGAACTGTGTACTGTAAGAACTGCAGAGCTCCAGTAAAAATCCAGTAAAAGCTCAGAACTTCGTGTGACTTTAATTGTGTGCCTGAGATGGGGCTGAGTGATATGGAGAACACTAAAGGTTCTTTCCTTTCCCTCCGCACCATCCACATGGAAGCCCTGGGGACCAGCCCTACCCATGGAGGGCGCAACATCCCAGCTGCAACTGCAATCATCCCCAGAAGACCCGACTGCTGCGGTGGCTGCAGCTGGCTACAAACCATGGGTGGCGTCACATACATCTCCTAAAAACTCTATTATCCGTTTTTTTTCTTATTCCTCCCCTGTTTATTGCCGCGCCCAGTACCACGGAGCCGGGTCACGTCACCGTGACACCCCGCAGCCCTAGATGACGAAAGGGCCTGGTTTTGAGTACCCCTTCCCGGGGCACGACAACTGCAGCTTTGGTGGTTTCACTCCCCACGTGTGGATCGGTTCTCCAGGGCAACCGGTGTAGTGTTCGGTGAGGAAACGTCAGCGGGGCTGTTCTGGCAGGAGAGGGGAATTGGTACGTCTCACAGGCAGGTCTCCTATGGCCTGTGCGTCTTATCACTTATCAGTCTACCACTCCGCAGGCAGGAAATGAACAGTCTCACACACAGTTCTGAGTTCTATACCCTGTTTACTTAGCTTTTCACTTTAGCGATGCTGCACGGTACTGTCCTTGCCAAGTCTCAGTCCAGCTAGTCCTCAATGAACCGGGATAGCTCATTCAAGATACCCCCTTTATGTTCCTTCACAGGTTGCTCTCTCTCAGCGCTAACTGTCCACCTCTATCCTGCTTGCGCCTCTGCACACAGTGCCCCAATCCAGCAGCCACGGGTCCTGTCGAGTGAACGGTGCCAAGTCCCCTGACCCTAGTACGCCTACCTTCTCGGCGTATGTGTCGGGTGTTGGCCACAGCTCCTCTAGATCTCGTGGCCTCTGGTTCCGTGATTGGAGTCTCCTCACCATCTTCAGGGCCGGTCCCCTGGTTTCCAACCAGCCCTTCCGTTTCACTCAGATTTAGGTGCACGGGTGGATTTCTCTCTGCCCGTCCCCTAGGGCTCCCTCTGTCTCTCTTGCAGACAGCTGTTCCCGGACCGAGGACGAGCTCCACGCTGCTCAAGTCAACCATATCCTCCTTCTTTCGCTACTTCCTCATGATTGCCTCCTCTAACTTTCCACCCTCCACCTTTCTGCCCTCCGTCCCACTGACTGAGCCTTCCCTCTGTTGGGTCTGCCCGCTGTCCCTGGGATCGGGTGTGTTGGGTGCTTTTGTGGTTGTCCCGGACTTACCATCCTCTTTCCTGAGGACAAGATGGACAAACATTTTCGGCCACACCGAGTGGGTTTTTCTTCGTGCTCAATGGGTTCCTTATACAGTAGCCAGTTCACTGTAAAAACATCAGTTTTTAAAACAATCAGGGAGCACACCGTAATGTGCCAACTATGTACAATTAGTCCCGACCATGATCAATTTTGTCCATATTATATCAACCACTCACACAACATTCTTACACTATGCAGGGGAACTATCTACATCACACTTTACCATCTCTTATTACTCCCTCTTCCACTGCAGTTCTTTGGGCATCTCCACTTGTTCTCCTTCTGATGACACAGGACAAAGATACCTTATCACGGGTGTCTGGGTGCTCTGTTCTTGCACCTTTGCTGGTTCACGCCTCGCGGTTGCAGGCTCAGACGCTGAGTCTCTTTCTGCAGCAGCTTGTTTAGGGTGCACCCGGTGCATTGATACCTGCTTCACTTTGAGGGCATACCGTCCTCACTCTCCTTAATGCTGGGTGAAGGTTACTCCATTCCCTGGGTACAAATTCCTATCAGGGTGTCCTTTGTGTAGGTGCTCCTCCATATCCCGCCGGGATATAAAGAGGTCTGAAGCCGCACGTGGTTCTTTTATAAACCCCATCCTCTCCGGAGGTCAAAGGTTGCTACATTATCCTGTCTCCGCGGACCTCTATCAGCAGGCTGGACTTTACGGGCCTGCACCTTTGCTTTCATATTCCGCTCCTCTAAGGCCCTCTTTTGAGCTCTCTGTTCTTCCTCCTCAGACTCCACCTGGCGACTCGCTGACGGACGTGCTCTGCCCAGCTTAGGGTTTCTACAGTGGCCTCTCCTGCCCGCACCACATCAGGGAACCCAATGAGCTCTCCGCTATGATTTTCCCACCAGAACACCACCTGCTCCCCGTGGACTCCTTGGAATGGGGATTCTGGGGTCAGCGGGACAGTCACTCCTTCCCCGGTGATTGAGGTCTGTTCCCAGGCCAGGCCTTGTAGCTCCTTACCAGGGTTTGGGGCACAAGGAGGTTCGACAGGCCCTATCAGAGTCTCCTCGGCTACCGGGGCAACGTCAGTACCTATTCAGTTGTCCTTCCTGGTGCCGGGTTCTTCTCCTCCATCGTCCTCGGATCCCGGGGATACCGGGTGCAAGGCTACCCACTGCTAAATTGCTTTTTGCAGCAAGGCGTGCCTCCATCTCCCCACCGTCGTCATCTGTGTCTGCATGAGTTGGCGGCCCAGCTCTCGCACCTCTTCCTACGAAAACTTGGGGTCCATAACGGGCAGCTGGCTCAGGTCCTTCTCTGGTCGGCTGGGGGAGTCCTCAGCTTCTACCCCCCACTCCTTATTCTGCTGACCTCCACTTGCCATTGCGCCAACTGGGTTCAACACCTCGTTTCGCGCCACAACCTGCTGCATCGCCAGAACTCCTTTTTTCCTCCTCCTTTCGTGGGTGGGTCCTTTCTATTTTGCTGTTGGCCACCCTCGGGGTGGAGCAATCCAGTCTCTTAAGCAGCCCTTTCGGCTCTCGGAGGATGATGGGGGTGTAGGCCATTTTCGCTGCTCTGTGCTGGCCCGGTCCATGATTGGGGACTGCGTCACGCGCTCCAGCCAGCACATGGTCTCAGTTTATTACGGGCGCCATTGTTCCGGTTTCAAAAACATAGTCTTTTCAATACAGTCCTGCAGGCAGATCAAACCCAGTGACACTGGGTTGGTAGATCCTGTTCATGATACAAGGTTGACACGCCTTTCAGGGCCATGGGGTACTCAGAACCGGACAACAGTTCTGCTGGGGAGTCACGGGGGTCGATACCTGGCTCCATGACCCTAGCGGTGTCAATAAAAGTTTGGGGAATAGGAATTTAGGGATAGTTGTCGTGATGCCACCCGTGGTGTTTGGCTATCGTTGGCCGATGCTGTGATGTGGGACCCCTGGGGATGACGGGACTGCAGGTTTGGTGGATTCGCTCCCCATGGGTGGAGCCGTTCCCCAGGGCCACCCGTGTACTGTTTAGTGAGGGAAGGTCAGCGATACTGTTCTCGCAGGAGAGGCGATTTGGAATGTCTCGCAGGCAGGTCTCCTATGGCCTGCATGCCTTATCAGTCTACCGCTCTACAGGTGGGAAATTAACAGTCTCACACACAGTTTTGAGTTCTATACCCAGTTTACTTAGCTTTTCACTTCAGCGATGCCGCAGGGTAAAGTCCTTGCCAAGTCTCAGGCCGGATAGTTCTCAATGAAGTGGGATAGCTTATCCAAGACACCCCCTTTATGTTCCTTCCTTCATGGGTTGCTCTTTCTCTCTCAGTGCTAACTGTCCACCTCTCTCCTGCTCACACCTTTGCACACAGTGCCCCAATCCAGCAGCCACAGTTCCTGTCTGGCAACTGGTACCAAGTCCCTAGTATGGCTACCTTCTCGGCAGATGTGTTGGGTATCGGCCACAGCTCCCCTGGACCTCATGGTCTCCGGTTCCATAGTTGGAGCGTAGAGTCTCCTCGCCCCTAGTTCCCAACCAGCCCTTCCATTTCACTCAGATTCGAGTGCACGGGTGGATTTCTCTCTTCCCGTGCCCCTAGGGCTCCCTCTGTCTCTCTCGCAGTTGGCTGTTCCCGGACCCAGGACAAGCTCCACGCTGCTCAAGTCCTCTGGATCCTCATGACTGCCTCCTCTAACTTCCCACCCTTCACCTTTCTCCCCTCCATCCCACTGACTACCCGAGCCCTCCCTCTGTCGGGTCTGCCCACCGTCCATGAGACCGGGTGTGTTGGGTGCTTTTGTGGGTGTCCCAGACTTACTATCCCGTTTCCTGAGAACATGAATACCACATCCGTGGGATGGGTGCAGTACTCCTTTGTGGCAACCTGACCGCAGAGGCGCCACATATCCTCTGATCAAGAGATGGGGATTGTGAACACAGGACTTCTAATGCTAGCTTCACACCACGATTTTGTACTGTCATGTTCTGTCCGGTGTTTTGCAGGAAGCACCGGACAGAACCTGACAGCCCCAGATAAAACAGAACCAGAGGGCAAATATGCCCTCTGATCCTGTTTTCTACCGGAATCATTAGTGTATGCGGCTGCCACTGTCCAAGTGCTGAAATTTCAGCCCTGGAGCTCTCCAGGTGCTGAAATTTCAGCTCGCGGCTCTTGGCCCAGGTGCTTAATGAGTGCGGCTTGAATTTCAAAGCCAACGCTCGTTCAGCACCCGGTGTCCGGTATCCAGAACAATTTTCTGTTGGATCCGGCGCCCATAGACTCCCATGTTATGGGGCGCCGGATCCAGGACAATCCAGGAGGATCCGATATTGTCAGATTTTTGTCCCGGATACAAAAATGCTGCAAGCTCCGATTTTGTGCCTGGGGCAAAAATACAAAAAGAGCAGGATCCTCCTGGACATCACAAAACCGGATGGCAAATCACTGCCGTCCGGCGCCATAGGGCTACAATAGGGAAAAAAATCGGATATGGGGCACTCTGGTTCACATCGGACAGCCCCAGATCCCTAAAATCGTGGTGTGAAGATGACTTTATTAATAAAAATTACCTACAAGTCTTTAATAAAACTGGTTTTATAAACTGGAGAGTCAGTAAAAAGAAACTTCATAGGATCATCTACTTAAATGTCATCTTTAACAAAGATCTGCTATATTATAAAAAAAAATACATTTGAATTAAGCCCCATCCTGGTGTCTTGTCTTGTTCTGGGGTCATGAGTGGAAATATTGACTTTAAAGGAGTTGTCCAAAATTCTATAAACATGACTGATTTCCTTCAAAAACAGCGCCACCCCTGTCTACTGGTTGTGTGTGATATTGAAGCTCAGCTTAATTGAATGGAATGGGCCTATGCTGTAATACTACATGCCACCTGTACACAGGGGTGGCGCTGTTTTTGAAAGAATGTAGTAAAGTTTTATTAATCCTGGACAACCTCTTTAATTCCTTAAAATTTCTGCTTGATAACTGGCTACAAATTTAGTAATTAAGGAGGTCCCCTAACTCTAATTACAGCTATCATGAACATGTGAAGATTGAAGCCTGTGGGGGGCACTCCTACCGCTATTACATGGCTATTACAAGGATTTTATAACTTTCACCACTGAGGGATTTCTTGTTTTTGTTTTTCCCTCCGCTTCTTCCAAGAGCCAGAACTTTTTTATTTTCCCTTCTACATAACGGTACGAGGGCTTGTTTTTTGTGGGATGAGTTGTACTATTGAATGACATCATTCATTCTACCACAAAATGTACTGGAGAATGAGAACGAAATTCCAAGTGTTTTGAAATTGCAAAAAAAAGTGCAATTCCACAATGATTTTTTTTTTCTATCATGTTAACTATATGGTAAAAGTGACTTCATATATTGATTATCTGGGTCAGAATAAGCAGATAGAAAATATTTTTTTTTATTTCAATGATAAGAAAAACCCAGAAATTTGTAAAAAAAAAAAAAATAAAATAAAAATTAGCTTTATTCGCCATTTTCCAAGACGTATAATCTTTTGATTTTTCAAAATACAGAGCTATGTGAGGGCTTACTTTTTGTGCTCTGAGCTGCCAATTTTACTGATACCATTTTGAGTCAGGTACAAGATTTTGATCGCCTTTTATTGTAACAATGTGGTAGCCCAAAAACATAATTCTGGCTTTTTTTATTTTTTTCCCGTTACGCCATTTACCAACTGGATTAATTTACTTCAGATATTGATATCTTAGATTCTTATGAACGCAGCGATACCAAATATTTGTATTTTTTTTTTTTTTACTGTTTTAATACTATTTTCAGTGCAACTCCTTTGGGGACCCTCAAGAGAGTGGGGGTCGTAGGCAACTGCCCAGTCTGCCCCCCTTTAATGTCAACCCTGCCTCCACTGCACTCCTAGATAAATAATTGCTTTTCATGGTGTTCCCTGTACAAAATATGATGCACACACTGTCCCTCTTATGGTACATATGTGGCACCCCTGCAGGGATTGCCACAGGACCCACCGGTGCAGGGAAGGACTTTCCACCTCAGGCCTGAAGGGGGAGCTCCACTTGTTGCCTTAAGCAAGATTCCCTATAAAGATCCAGGCCTGGGGGGAGGAGCCAGTTAGGCCCCTTTCACATCAGCGGTAATCGCTGATCGTGGCAGTTGCGGTGAAAAAACGCAACTGCCGCGGTTACCGCATAACGGCCACACTTGCGGTTCACTTGCGGCAAGCCCCATGCTATGTCTATGGGGCTTGCAGCAGGTGCGGCACGTGCGGTATAGTTGCGGTTTCGGCACTTGCGGCAGAGGTGGCCATGAAAAAACCGCAGTCAGCCGCGTTTTTTTCGCGGCTGCATCTGCCGCAAGTGCCGAAACCCCACTTGCCGCACCTGCCGCACACTTACCGCAAGCCCCATAGACATTGCATGGGGCTTGCCGCAAGTGAACCGCAAGTGCGGCCGTTATGCGGTAACCGCGGTAGTTGCGTTTTTTTCACCGCAACTGCCACAATCAGCGATTACCACTGATGTGAAAGGGTACTAAGTCAGTCAGTCACACAGAGGGAGTCAAGGAGTGACAGTTGAGGAGTCAAGAAGGAGGAAGAGCTGGTTCCTGGGACCAAGTCAGGCCCAGAACCAGAAAAGACTGACACTGGAGCTGTGTAGTACCCTAGAAAGGGATGGAGGCAAGTGGAAAGTTAGAAAATTTTAGAAAGAGGGGAACAGAAATAATTGCACTTTAGCCCACCCAGACACCAGAGTCTGAAGCTGCTGTTGATCCAGTCATAGAGAAAGCCTGGACAGACAGGAGGATTTAATCCCCCTGGAGCTCAAGAATCCAAGACCCCAAACCTGACCAAGCATAGGACCAGGGACCCAAGGAAAGGAGTATGGATCCCCACAGAAAGGTCCTCATCGTCAGTTGTGGAGTATCATCCTGAGAGAGAGAGAGAAAGCGGCAGGTTCAGCTTGAGGCAGAACTTTCCCAAATCACCACACACACAAATAGAGGAGGGTTCATAACTTTCAAAGGTGGATGTCCCAAACTGCACCGGCCACCTGGTTACCCTCCTGGACCGTACCTGCTACCCGCCATCAGTAAAAAAGGTACTGAAACAGAGACTATTGTGTGTGTGTGCCTGATTCACCGCCACCACCTGGAGAACTTACACAGAGCCAAGGACTACTACTCCCCTCATCCACCTCGCTGCCCTGAGGTAAAGCTCCGGATGTGGGGAGCTGTACTACCCAAAGCTGCATCACCATCACCTCAGCGGCTGGCTGCAGCGATGGTAACTATATTACCAGGTACCACAGGTGGCGTCACGTATAATAATCCCCCATCCCAAATAATTTTGCCCTCAACCATTGAGTGTCCAGGGCACGGGACCGGGACCCGACCAGCCGTGATCCCCACTGAAGTAGCAACCTGTCCCGGTATCCAAGTATCCCCTACCCTGTCGACCGACTCATTTACCCTCCACACTGCCCTCACCCTTCCATACTTGGCCCCCTCTTCACACTGTCCTCTACACTATGTCCCCCTATACTGTCCAGTATTTATACTGTGCCGTCTCATCTCACTCCCCCTGCTTGCCATACTGTCACATGCTTTCTCTGGTCTCATACTGTCCCCCCACGCAACCCATTCTTTATACTGCCCCCACCCCCACACTACCCAGTTTCTATTTTGTGCCACCTCACATTTTTTTCATCCCATACTGTCTCTTCACTACCTTCACACTCATGACCCCCTTGCTCTACATACAATGTCTCCACCCATCCCACCCCCTCACTTCCTACACTGTCTGCACCCATAATGCTCTCACACCTCATGTCTACACCCATCAGGTCCTCACTCTCCATACTGTTTGCACCCATCCCTCTTACTTCTTATACTGTGTCTGCATTCATCCCCCCCTCATTCATCATATTGTGTCTGCACCCATACCCCCTCAGCACCTATACTGTGTCTGCACCCATCCACCCCCTCAATCTTCACACTGTCCGCACGCATCTCATTCTGTCTCACACTGTGTCCGCACCCATCCTACACTCCTCATACTATGTCTGCACCCATTTCCCCTTACTCCTCATACTGTGTCTGCACCCATCCCCCACTTATTCTATTTCCTCATACATACACCCCCATCTCACCCTTGCTCCTTATGCTGTCCTCAAATTCTGTCCTGTCTCCTCCCCATACTATGTCTGCACCCATCCCCTACTCATATTGTTTCCTCATACTACTTTATCTCCCCATTGCTTCTTCTAGTGGGTCCTTAAATTTCTCCATGTCCCCATATTGTGCCCCAATCCATCCCACAAATCTTCCCCACTGCCCCTAAATACATTAAATCTTCAGTGTCTTTAGCTCCACTGGATCACTTGGCACCAACTCAGCACCTCTGCAAGGCTGCCAAATGACATCAGCAGTGCTGTCAGTTGACCTAATCATGCTGTTGACATCGCCATGGCATTGACATGCTGGTGGTCAGAGCTTCAATTGCACTCATGTCTTAAAGATGAAAGAACAATTGATATCAAGTTATTATTATTTATTTATAGAGCCCCATTGATTCCATTGTGCTGTACATGAGAAAGGGTTACATACAAACAAGTTAAAAATACGATGAGCAAACTAACAGTGATGGACTGATACAGAGGGGAGAGAGAGGACCCTGCCCTTGTGGGCTTACATTCTACAGGTCAGTGGGAAGAGAGACGGTAGGTTGGGTCTGCTCTGGTGGTGATGGAGCCCCAGGTCCAATGCTGGTGGAGCGCTGGGTCCAATGGTGGTGGAGCACCAGGTTGACAGCAGGATCAGAGAAAAGCCAGCTTCCAGTTCTGTGGGCGGGAAATGCAGCCGCCCGGGAGACACCTCGGACGGCCACATCAGGCAATCCAACAGTGCCCCCCGATGGCTGTGCCTGGGGAACATGCCCCACCAAATCCCCTCCCACCTCCCCTCCCTCTGCTATCTACCACCCTGCTTTGTCAAAGGAATTTAGAATTATTGCTGGGATAGTGAACATAATCATTGCCCCAAGTTAAGGATTTCTAGCCATGACTGTGGTCGATGCAAAGGTTCACTCCCCACTCGGGGATTTTGTTATGCACATGTAGGATGCAAAAACACAGTCTCCCTGTTGTTGCACCTCCACCACACTATTTCCTGTACAGACTAGTACTTCGCTAAAGGGACCTGCGCAGACTGGTTGAAATATTCCTAACTGCATCACTAGGAGATGACTGCTTGGGCCTTGTTTCCTGATCGGCTGTCGAGAGTATCGTGTACCTCCTAAGGAACCAGAGGATAGGTTGCTAAGCACAACAGCCACAACAGGGCAAGCATACAGAGAAAGACTAACAACTATGACTGTAAGGTAGCAGACACAATTTGTACCTGGACTGTCTCTCAAACTAGAGGTCCGTAGGCTATTCCCTGTCCCCACAATCAAGACAGCAGGTATAAAATGACTCCAGTGACTTCTCCAGGAAGTAGCTTTGCTGCTGCAAAGAAATTACCCCTCTGCTAGACAGAAGTGAGCTCCACCACCGAGGGCTGAATACAAATGCTATATCCGGCATGGAGTGAAGTCGGAGGCGGCTAGATATAGTAGAAAGGGAGTGTAATCACTAGCTACAGCTGAAGGATAAGAGAATCCAGCATAGAAAAGCAAACACATCAGTAAAAGTTAAGTAAATATACAGAAGACATGTGATTGATTAAACGCTGAGGCCTTCTGACCACAGGTTCTCCACAGATAACAAGGGGAGGGGGCACATATAACAGGTTCATACACTGTTTTGTTTCAATAACAAAGGGACTAAAACTTTTAGTGACAATTAAGGGTGTGTTGCCCACAATAGTGTTTAGTGACGTTCAAATCGTCAGTGTAAACCACTGGAAAATTCAAGGAGCCTAGACTCCTGAGACTCAGAAGTCTCCAGCGGTGTTCAGCGGTTTCTCAAGCGGTTACCAGCGGTTTACCAGCGTGTGCACAGCGTTTTACAGTCGTGTTTTGTCCCAATCAGGTTTTTCCGCAGTTTCTATGGAGGATTTGTGCCATGGAACTGCTCAAAAACCACGCTGAGTAAGAATTACATGGTTGTATGCTGCTAATACTAGGGAAACCGCCCAACCGCTGGCAGATCAGGCTCACATAAAACCCACTATGTTGCACAGTTTTTTAAATTACATAAGATTATTGTAAATCCTAACAGCTGCTAATGATTACATAAATTTAAAGTTAAACCATGCTAAAACCGACACTAAACACTATTTGTGCACACACCTAACTCTCAGATGGAGGCTGTATCAAAAACACCTAATATCTCAGCTTTCTGAAATCTTAAAGGGGTAGTCCAGTCTAAAATGACAAGTCTGCAGTGTAATCTATGTAACTGCAGACTTATGAATCCTAACATCACAAGTACTATATTCAGTCATGGCCAAAGTTTTGAGAATGATACAAATATTAATTTTAACAAAGTCTACTGCTTCAGTTTTTCTAATGGCAATTTGCATATACTCCAGAATGTCATAAAGAGTGATCAGCTTAACAGCAATTACTTGCAAAGTCAATATTTGCCTAGAAAATGAACTTTAACCCCCAAAACACATTTCAACATCATTGCAGTCCTGCCTTAAAAGGAGCAGCTAACATCGTTTTAGTGATTGTTCCATGAACACAGGTGTGGGTGTTGATGAGGACAGGGCTGGCGATCAATCAGTCATGATTAAGTAAGAATGACACCACTGGACACTTTAAAAGGAGGCTGGTGCTTAGTATCATTGTTTCTCTTCAGTTAAGCATGGTTATCTCTAAAGAAACACGTGCAGCCATCATTGCACTGCACAAAAATGGCCTAACAAGGAAGAGTATCGCAGCTAGAAAGATTGCACCTCAGTCAACAATCTATCGCATCATCAAGAACTTCAAGGAGAGAGCTTCCATTGTTGTCAAAAAGCTCCAGGGCGCCCAAGAAAGACCAGCAAGCGCCAGGACTGTATCTTAAAACTGTTTCAGCTGCGGGATTGGACTACCAGCAGTGCCGAGCTTGCTCAGGAATGGCAGCAGGCTGGTGTGAGTGCTTCTGCACGCACTGTGAGGCGGAGACTCTTTGAGCAAGGCTGGTTTCAAGGAGGGCAGCAAAGAAGCCACTTCTCTCCAGAAAAAACATCAGGGACCGACTGATATTCTGCAAAAGGTACAGGGAGTGGACTGCTGAGGACTGGGGTAAAGTCATTTTCTCTGATGAATCCCCTTTTCAATTGTTTGGGACATTTGGAAAACAGCTTATTCGGAGAAGAAGAGGTGAGCGCTACCACCAGTCTTGTCTCATGCCAACTGTAAAGCATCCTGAAACCATTCATGTGTGGGGTTGCTTCTCAGCCAAGGAAATCGCTCACTCACAGTCTTGCCTAAAATACACAGCCATGAATAAAGAATGGTACCAGAATGTCCTCCAAGAGCAACTTCTCCCAACCGTCAAGAGCAGTTTGGCGCCCAACAATGCCTTTTCCAGCATGATGGAGCACCTTGCCATAAAGCAAAGGATAACTAATGGCTCAGGGAACAAAACATAGAGATTTTGTGTCCATGGTCTTGGAAACTCCCCAGATCTTAATCCCATTGAGAACTTGTGGTCAATCATCAAGAGACGGGTGGACAAAGAAAAACCAACAAATTCTGCAAAATGTAAGCATTGATTATGCAAGAATGGACTGCTATCAGTCAGGATTTGGTCCAGAAGTGATTGAGAGCATGCCAGGGAGAATTGCAGAGGTAGTGAAGAAAGGGTCAACACTGCAAATATTGACTTGCTGCATTAACTCATTCTAACTGTCAATATAACCTTTTGGTGCTCATAATATGATTGCAATTATATTTCTGTATGTGATATAAACATCAGACAAACACAAATAAAAACCAGAGGGCAGCAGATCATGTGAAAATATAATTTTGGTGTCATTCTCAAAACTTTTGGCCATGACTGTACTGTGAGGATTTTCTGGTGTCAGAGCCGGGAATGGCAGCCATGTGGCCACAAGTATGTGGCTTCTCTCAATGCAAGCGTATTGAACAAGGCTGTGCCCATCTAGTCGGTTTGACCGATGTTCGCGGCTCTGACACCGGCGAATCCACACAAAACACAGTACGTACTCTGTGAGGACTCATATGTCTGCAGTCACATAGAGATCACAGACTAGTCATTTTAGACTGGACAATCCCTTAAATAACCTGAGTATACTAATAACACTGGTCAACAGCATTTTTGGTGCCAAAGATATTTCATTGAATTTAGGGTAACTTTGGGGTGCTGATTCTGAATATGTCATCAGTTTTGCCAGATTGGCTCAAGTTTTTGAGATTTTTCGTAAAATGTGTTAAAAAAAAGACGTTTTTTGCTACTTTTTTTAACGAAGTCTGTTATGTTTCTTCTATGTTTTGTCAGTGTATATTCACCACAAATGTAACAGAATGAGTCTGGATCGTTAAGACAACTTCTTCTTGATGAGTTCATGCTTTTCACTGAACAACAGACAACAAACATAAAGTTAGTGCAAAAATCAAGCTAAGAACAAACTTTTAGAACACTAATTAACACAAAACTATATTGAGAACTGCTCAGTTCAAGTACTAATCCAAAGAAATTAATGAGATGATGCGTCGCATTTACCAACAAGTGCTATAAATAAGATACCAAAAATCTCAAAAACTTGAGCCAATCTGGCAAAACTGATAGCATATTCAGAATCAGCACCCCAAAAATACCCCAAATTCATTAAAATATTTTGGGCACCAGAAAAAAAAATTTTTTTTGTTGACCTGTGTAATTAATGTATTTAATATGCATTGCCATACCTATGCAATATATCCTTTACACATTCTCTTGTACTTAGAGATAGAGTAATATTACCATATCTATATATAGATACAGTGTGACAACATCTGCTCATATCAAGTCCATAAGATGCCCCGCTGATGATGCTTCTGACACTGAAATATTGACAATAAAAGTCATTTTGTGAAGATGGAAAGCAATGTGCAGGTCTGATCTTAGTGTAACATCTGCTCAGAGTCTGCAGGAAGATTCATTGTCTATGTACAGTTTATTACAGTTACAGTGATTACAGTAACCCATGAAGCGATAGATACATTGCATATATACACATATATATATATACACAGCAATTGTTTTACAGGTTGAATTCTCTAGTCATATAGTCATAGCTTAATATATTATACCTTACACTTCTTAATCAATTCCCTTTTAGTTGTACACATTTACTGATGTGTTGTACATGTCATCTATTCAACACTGGGCTAAATTTTACTGTAGGTGAAAGTGGCCTGAGCCTATGGGTAGTCATGTTGGTAGGAATCCAGATTCAACAGCCTATTTCAAAGATTTTACATTCATGTTGGCAACAAAATAACAGAAGGAGCAAATCCTATGGCAACAGCCCCTAAAAAATCTTTTTGAGACTTTCTGCTGTCACTAGAGGATGTGTCCATCCCAGAAACAGGTAAGCAGATTATATTAAATGCTAGTGTACTTGGTTAATGCAGCATTTGTATCAGTCATGGCCAAACGTCTTGGCACCCTTGAAATTGTTTCAGATAATGAAGGTTTTTATCCCAGAAAATTATTTCACCTACACATTTTGTTATATCTATGTTTATTTCCTTTGTGTGCATTGGAACAACACAAAAAAAGGCAAATTGGTCATAATTTCATACAAAACCCCAAAACTGGGTAACACAACTTTGTTTCAAGCATGTGATGCTTGTTGAAGCTCACTTGTGGCAAGTAACAGGTGTGGGCAATATGAAAATCACACATGAAAACAGATAAAAAGGGGAGAAGTTGACTCAATCTTTGCATTGTGTTTCTATGAGGTCTGTGTATGCCACACTAAGCCTTGAGAGCAGAAATACGAGAAAAAACCGTCTGAGTACTTGAGAACCCAAATTGTTAAAATATTTCAACAATCTCAAGGTTACAAGTCCATCTCCAGAGATTCTGATGTTCCTTTGTCCAGGGTGCGCAACATAATGAAGAAGTTTACAACCCATGGCACTGTAGCTAATCTCCCTGGATGTGAACGGCAGGGAAAAATTGATGAAAGGTTGCAACGCAGGATAGTCAGGATGGTGGATAAGCAGCCTCTTATCAAGTTCCAAGAAATCCAAGCAGGCTCAGGGTGCATCAGTGTCAGCGCAAGCTATCCGTGTGCATTTGAATAATATCAAACACTATAGCAGGAAACCCAGGAGGACCCAACTGCTGACACAGAGAAATCAAGTTTCAAAGACATTCAAAGCTGTCCTAGAGGCTCAGGATGCATCAATGTCAGCGCGATTTATCCGCCAACATTTGAATTAAATGAAAAGCTGTGGCATGAGACCCAAGAAGACCCCACTGCTGACACAAAGATGTAAAAAAGCTAAACTGCAGTTTGCCAAAATGTATGTGAATAAAACAAAATCCTTCTGGAAAGCATCTTGTGGTCAGATGAGATCAAGGTAGAGCTAATGTCAAATATGGTGGAGGTTCAAAGCTGTTTTTGTATTGTTTTGCTGCCTCTGGCACTGGGTGCCGGGGCTGTGTACAAGACATCATAATATCTGAAGATTACCAAAGGATTTTGGGTGACAATGTAGTGCCCAGTGTCAGAAAGCTGGGTTTACTTCCTATGGGATGGGTTTTCCAGCAGAACAATGACCCCAAACATACTTCAAGAAACCCCAGAAATGGATGCAAACAAAATGCTGTAGATTTCACAAGTGGCCGGAATGAGTCTGGATCTAAATACCATTGAACACCTGTGGACAGATTGTAAAACTGCCGTTTGGAGAGGGCATCTTTTAAATATGAGAGATCTGGATCAGTTTGCAAAAAAAGAGTGGTTCAAAATTTCAGTTGAGAGATGTAAGAGGCTTGTTGATGGTTGTGGGAAGCAATTTATTGCAGTTATTTTTTCCAAAGGGTGTGCACCCAAATATTAAGTTGCAAAAGGTCTTAATCATGGCTGCTGAAGGATGTAGTAGGTGTGGTATACATACCTACTTCCTAACTAGTGCACAGCTGCAGTAATCATCTAGATAAACAACAAATGCAGGACACATAAAGTCAGTATAATACATACAAAAACTGTGGTAAAATAAAAAAACGTGCATAAGAAAAAGCAAAATACAGAAAGCATCAAAAAATATGAGAACTAGTAGTATAATAATATAAACAATTAATACTAGTATTGGAGACGCGGGGACCTGAGACGCAAATTGGTACACCAAGAATCGTATTGGATATTTTGTCACGGTTCTCGTACCCCTACAGGTTTAAATGTCAAACAAGATATTATTCTCCAATACTAGTATTAATTGTTTAAATATTTTTGATGCTTTTTGTATTTTGCTTTAAAACGAGTGCTGTTGCTTGAAATGTTTCTGTTAACCGTGGAAACCTTCAATTATATTCATGCACTCATCATTGTTTGCATCAAAAGGGCTTTACAGGCAATGACATTGCTCCTTGGTAGATTGCCCTTAAATTAACCATTAATCAATTCATCAAGAACTTCAAAGAGCTTCTGAAACCTCAAACCTTCAGCGTACCCAAGAAAACTGATGCTTTTTGTATTTTGCTTTTTCTAGTGCACTTTTTTATTTTACCACAATTTTTGTATGTATTATACTGATTTTATGTGTCCTGCATTTGTTGTTTATCTAGATCATTAGTGCAGCTGTGCACTAGTTAGAAAGTAGGTATTTATACCACACCTACTACTTCTTCAGCAGCCATGATTAAAACCTTTTGCGTTGAAAACACGTTGGCCTTAGCACCTAGCACCTTGCCTGCCTGTAATCTTGTAGCTTTTATATGCAATAACAAATACCGCTTTTGGAAACGGATCATCGTCTCGCTGGATTTCCTCTCTTTGTGTGAAATTATGTCCAATTTGCTATTTTTTCAGTGTTTTTTGTTGTTGTTCCAATACACATAAAGGAAATAAACATGTATATAACAAAACATGTGTAATTGCAATAATTTTATAGGATAAATACTTCATTTTCTGGATCAATTTCAAGAGTGCCAACACTTTCCACAAGATTGTATGTACAGCGGTGACCAAAACCTTTTTACATTAAATCGAGTTTTTATTTTTTTCAAAATGTGCTGCTTCAGCTGTTAAAGTGACAAAGTGGTAATTTTATAGTGGAATAATTGGTAATTGATAATTGGTAATATAAGTGGTATAATTTTAAAGTGATATAATTTTATAGTGATATAATGGTCATTTGCATTAATTCTAGTTTTTTTTTTAGAAGAGTGAATTGCAAAAAAGTGGAAAAATCATTCTTTGCTATGAAAGTTACTTAAAAAGAAAAAAAATGACACTGAATTTGAACCCTGTCACAAAATTACTTGTTGAATAAATTTAGTGGTCTTTTATTAGCTCTGGAGAAAGTGCCAATGAGGACGAAGTTGATAATCACTTGGACATGCTGATTGAATTATAGTAGCTCACTGTTTGCTTTAAAAAGAGTGCTGTTGCTTGAAATCTTTCTGTTAACCGTGGAAACCTTCAATTATATTCTTGCACTCATCATTGTTTTCATCAAAAGGGCTTTACAGGCGATGACATTGCTGCTTGTAGATTGCCCTTAAATCAACTATTAATCAATCATCAAGAACTTCAAAGAGTTTCTGAAACCTCCAAGCTTCAGCGTACCCAAGAAAGTCCAGCAAGTGTTAGGACCTGTAGCATTTGCCGCAGGGCCGGCATCTCCTTAGCAGGGAGCCAGACGACAGTGGCTATTCACCCGTCTTGTAGGCCTGCAGCATCTACTCAAGTCCCAACTCCTGCTTTTGGCCCTCCATCTCAGCATTCGTGTTGCGCGAGGCCTTTTGGGTAACGCACTTAGGCCTTGTGCGAGAGATACGCCCCCGTTTTCTTTAATTGGTCTGCACGCTCTAACCTGGAAGTTCTTCTCAGCCCAGTGAATTTAGGGCACCTTACCCCATTGGAAGGTGCCTGGGCATTGTAGTCTCTCCTTTAGTAGCTTATTGCTAGTTGTCAGGTCCCATTACTCGTTTACCCCTCCCTTTGCCTTGTGCCCGTATACCTGTGCCTTTACCCACTGACCTGTGTCTTGTCCTAGAGCCTGAAACCAGCCTGCCCTAGTGTCTGCACCAGTCTACAACAGTCTACATCAGTCTTCACCAGTCCACACCAGTATATATTTGCCTACAATCCGCTGTGCAGCCATACCAGACTTCATCTACCCGCACCTGACTACACTTGTTGTTCTTCCAAGCCAGTGTGCACCTGCAGTACTGCCTTACCAGACTGCAGTTACATGTACCTGCCATGCCTGATGCCTGCATGCCATAGCTGAATCTACCCAGAGACACAGTCCGTAAGAGCCGACACCTGGAGTCAGCTATCATGGTACCAATACTCCTTGGAGCTGCGCCTGATGTCTAACTACCAGGAATGCCTATCCTCACCATCTGGAGTTGTAGTGAACTCTCAGTGGTAATTTCAGGTTGCTCCTCCAGATGGCGATCTGTATCAGGCCGAATTATTCCACTCATACAGTCTCACCCGTAAGTGTAACAAGGACCATCTCCAAAAGAAGATTCAACTACAGGATTAGTTAAACACCAGTGCAGAGCTTGCTCAGGAATGGCAGCAGGTTGGTGTGAGTGCACCGGAACACATAGTGAGGCAAAGGCTTTTGCAGGCTGGCTTGATACAAAAAAGGGCAGCAAACAAGCTAAGAAAAACATCAAGGACTGACTGATATTTTCATCAGGAAGTACAGGTATTGGACCACAGCGGGCTGGAATTAAGTTATTTTCTCTGATGACGTGTCCTTAAGAGTGTTTGACACGTTTGAAAGAATTGATTGTCCATAAAAAAAAAGTGAGCACTGAAATGAGTTCTGTGTTATGCCAACAGTAAAGCATCCTGAGACCATTCATATGTAGAGTTGCTTTTCATCCAAAGGAGTAGGCACACTCACAATTTTGTCCAAGAACATTGCCATGAATAAAGAATGCTATTTAAAAATTACACTGGTAAACACTAAACTTATTACTGACTTAAAAAGGTCCTGACCTGTAGTATATTGGTGTGCCGAACATGAATATGATCATAAACATTTTATTGGCTCTCATTTTGAAGATATTTCATATAGTGCATTCCTATGTTTCACCATGTACATTTTTCCAGTAGAACTGTAACAACCTCCTAAATATGCCTATAATTATGTGATATTGCATCACATTACATAACATGACCAGACACATATCATCCAAAGTTTATGGCATCATTTTGTGATGCAATGCAGTACTACTGCCAGGCACCTGCTGAAGTAAGCTGACATCAGCAGTGTACCATATAAATCCTGGTCAGAAAGGTTGAGCATTTTATATATTTCAGACTTCATGGGATACAGTTTAAGCTACTGTTACATAAAACTTATTATTTTATCCATTTAGTTATAATACAGAACACTAATGCCTCGAAAGTGTGTTATTACCGTGGACAATTTTTGCTATATTTGTGGGGCAATTACATTTGGCAACCAGAAGAAAAGCATCCCTTCTTAAGTGAAAAAGGTATATCATCATTAATTAGGATGCTAGAAAGGCGACCAGGAGAAGCCTTGGGCCCTGCATATATGCTGTTCTACATGTGCAACACAGTTTTCGTCTAATACTTACAAACTTTCTTGGGAATGTTAGGGCACGAAGTAGTAGAAGACATGCTGATTCAGTATCAGAAACGTAGCTGCGATATGTCTCTTAAGATCTAGTTCCCTCATTCCCATCTAGATTTCTTTCCTGATAACTATGGTATGGTTAGTGATGAACATGGTGAACCTTTCTAAGCTATTGCAACAATGGAACCCACTACCATGCTGGCTGATGACTGCTGGACACTCCCCAGAGATGCTCCTAAATGATCCAGGAGCAATTTGGTGATGAACAATGCTTTTTTTCAAAACGATGGAGCACCATGTCTCAAGGCAAAAGTGATAACTAAGCGCAGTGAAAAAGTATTCATACCCTGTGAACTTTTCCACAATTTTTCATGTTATACCTCACAGAAGCTAAATACAAATGCATATTACAATTCTCAAATTTTTATTTTTAAAATATTTAGAAAACCATGCATCATTTCCTTTACAATTCACAAACATTTGCTACTTAGTATTGATATGTATTATAAACTCACCTAGTGGTGTGTGTCATCGACTTTCGAGGTGATATCCACGAATCCCACAATACACTGCTCCTGCCAGAAGCATATTGGGACACCCAAGTGATGGGTCTCCCAATATGGCACTGACTGCTGAGATACCGAGGCTTCACAGCCTGCATGGCTGCCCGCATGCCTGATAGCACGCCTGACCACCAAACATCACTTCCCAACCGCCATCTCCGCCCGCTAGACTTCTCTGTCTGCCCGCCTAATATCTCCACCCGTCCGACTGTTCGCCTTCTCTATCCGCCCGCTGGACATTGCCAGCTGCCAGACATCACTGCCCGACCCCCATCACCGCTTGCCCACTGGACAACACTGCCCGACCGCCATCCCCACAGCACCACTGCACCCACCTCCTCCCATAGCACTAGGAAAATCTGAGGCTCTATCTGCGGATTAGGCAGAAGTAGATGGGGTGCGGGTACCCTCTGAAGGCAGAGGGTACTGCATTCCATCTGATTTTTCATAGGCCGCAGACAGAGCCTCGGATTTTCCTAGCGGCAGTGAGTACGGATGGGCACACACACCTACACATACATGCGTGCACACACACATGCATACACATAAATGCACATAAACAAGCACAGAAATACATACACATACATATGTGCAAATACATGCACACACACTCATATGTGCACATACACACGCACTTACATGCACATACACACAATCACAAACATGCACACATACATACACATGCACGTACATGCACAGAATACACATGACATACATGCACATTACATACACAGACACATACATACAGAACATGCACACACACATAATGCACATACACATGCACACACATGCACTACATACACGCACACACATACATGCACATTCACATGCACAGACACATACATGCAGACACATACACATACATACACATGCACACACATGCATATACATGCACATACACACACATGCATACATACACGCATACACATACAGGCACATCAACACATGCTACACACACATGCACATACACACACACATACAGATACATACACATGCACACACATACATACATACATGTACACACATACATGCAGATACACACACATACATGCACACACATAGACACACACATATACATATGCACACATATACATACACAAATGCACATACATGTACACACACATACAGATACATACATGCACACACACACATAAATGAACATACAGCCATATGCACATGCATACACATACATGCACACATGAACATATATGCACTTACACACATGCATACACTCATACATGCACATACATACACATGCATGCACAGTATACACATACATGCACACACATTCAAACACACATGCATGCATACATGCACACATACATGCACATGTGCATACATACACACGCACACATACATGCAGATACAGAAGCATACACACACACATACACACACATGCGGCCGCCATCTTTGGACGCACAGGTATACAAAGATGGCGGTGGCGTAATGCATCACAAGATTACAGTAATTACAGGATTATGTCGAAGGGTGGGAGCTAATGAAGTGGATAACTAGGTGTATGTCTATTTCTTTTGTAACAAAGGATTTTTGTGTGTGTGTTTTTTATCTATACTGAAAGTATCGCTAATGGCTGTTCGTCATTCTGACGTTAGCTGACATTAGCAATAGGGCTTGATGTCAGCTGTCAAAAAAAGCTGACATCAAACCCTTTATTATCCAGTCTGCCACTGCTACACGGCGGCTGGAAGAGTGGGGTAGCCACCAGTTTGGAGGCGCTTATTCTGGGGCAATTGCTGATTGGGATTCACCATGCTGAGAATTTCAGCACTCAGCTGTCTGGGTTACCTTAGCTGGCAATAGAAAATAAGGTGAAGCCCATGCCAATTGTTTTTTAGATATTTATTTAAATAACTAAAAAAAATAGGTCTCCCCTGTATTTTTTATTGCCAGTGAATGTAACATCAGGCAGCGGGGGTTGGCAGCCAGTAGCTGTTTAGTTTACCTGAGCTGGCAAGAGAAAATACAGGGAAACCCTACACATTTTTTACCAGGAAAGTAAAAACTTTTATTATAAAACACAGAAAGAAACAGGTTTTTAACTAAACATACATTTATTTACATACATTGGGAAAGAGCATTGGGAGATGGCCGCCGCCCCCCAGTGCTATAGGGCACGTCCTCATCTGTCATGTCACCACCCTTCCGATGCGATAGCTTTGGGCCCACACCTAGTATCCTATAATATCCCAATAAAATACATTTAGGTTTGTCGGTATAACATGAAAAAATATACAAAAGTTCAAGGATTATGAATATGTTTTCAAGGTACTGAACATTTAGGCTCTGTGCCCACTATGTTTTTGCTGCTTTTTTTGCAGTGTTTCTGCACCAGTAACCCAGACCCACAGTTTTGTAATGAAAGATCAATGTGATTTTACAAAAACTGTGCCCACTATGTGTGTGTTTTTGTTGCAGAAATCGCCTGCTTTTTTTTTTATGTCCCTGCAATTATCTTGTGCTTTTTTGATCTGCGTTTTCCAGTTGGCAGTCGTTCTAATCAGCTGGGAAACGCAGCAAAAAAGCACCAGAAACGCAGGCATGCATTTTTGAAATAGCTGTTTTTTGTGGCTGGAAAAAAAGCAGCACAAACGCAGCACAAAAAATCCTTACAGTTGGTACAAGACCTAAGGCTACGTTCACACGCCGTGTTTTTGCTGCGTTTTTTGGTGCAGATGTATTTTCCGCGTTTTTCAGCCGTACTTTTTAGCACCGGTAAAAAAACACGGTGCATTCACCCACCACATTTTTGTACCGCTGCATTTTTCCCCCAAAAGCACAGGAGTAAGTGATGCCACACGTGGGGAGAAAGAATCCTGTGTGCTTTCGGGGCTGTGTGCTTTCGGGGCTGGAGTTTCGCTTTCCCAGTGTATCTATACACACTGCGAAAGCAAAATAAAAATGAACAAATGGTATTAAAAATAAAAAAAACCCTACCTCTCTGCTGGCTCTCCAACCATCTGATTGACCGGTGGCGATCATCTGATGATGTCACATGACACATCAGCTGATCGCTACCAGCCAATCACATCATTCAGGTACTTGCAGTGATCGGATGTCTTCCCCTCTGGTCCCGGAGAGCCGGCAGAGAGGTGAGTATATAGATATTTGACACTTACTTCAGGGCAGCCGGGCACCAGCAAGTAGACACAGAGCTTTCCTCTCCCTTCTCTCAGGGGCATGCTGTGGTTCTCCTCACAGCTCTGTTGGATTTCCTGTCCCAGGGTGCACTTCCAGGTTAGAGATAGCGTTACACAGAACAGTCATTCAGAGAATGGCAGCAACTCACCAGGCAGGTTTCAGCAGTGCTTCTTTATTGTTTATTCCATAAACAATAAAGAAACACTGCTGAAACCTGTCCGGTGAGTTGCTGCCATTCTCTGAATGAATGTTCTGTGAGTATATAGATACACTGCCAAAGCGAAACTACAGCCCTGACATATCACACAGGCGGAGGAACACAGGATTCTTCCTCCCCCTGTGTGACATCACTTCTTCCAGCGTCCTCGTTAAAGGCACTGGAATAAGCTTTGTCTGAACACAATGCATATTCCAGCTCCTTATAATGGCGCCTATGGAAGAAAGTGCACGCAAAGAATTGACATGTTGATTCTTTTTATGCACGCTCTTTCTCCCGCAAAGCGCAGCTGAAAATAGCGCAGCGTCTGAACATCAAAAGTGAAAGTCCATTCACTTTGCCAAGAAACGCAGACGCACTTTTGGGGAAAAGCGCAGCGTAAACACGGTATTTACACTACATGTGAATGTAGCCTGAAGCCCCGTTACACACCTGCGATGTGGCAGCGATCCGACCAACAATGTAGATCGTTGACACATCATGAACTGATCGCATGGTGAGCTGTCACACAGGCAGACTCACCAGCGACCAGTGGATCAGCGACATCGTGGAAAAGAATAAAATATTATTTCCTCGATGTCTAGCTCTGGCTGCCAAGCTGTGGTAAGTGGGAGCAGGCTGGTAACCATGGTAAACAGCGGGTATCTAGGCAGCACGCTGCGCCTAGTTACCCGATGTATACCCTGGTTACCAGCCTTCTCCTCTTACAGGCTGGTATCCAAGGTACACAGCAGGTAACTAGGGACAGCGGTGTCCCTAGTTACTCGCGGTGTACCTTGGATACCAGCCTGTAAGCAGAGAAGGCTGGTAACCAGGGTATACATCGGGTAACTAGGCGCTGCTTAGATACCCGCTGTTTACCATGGTTACCAGCCTGCTCCGCTTATCACTGGTCATTTGGCCCCTGTCACATGCGCCGATGCGTGCTGATCAGCGGACAACCAACGACAAATTTATGGTACTGGCGATAAGTCTATGATCAACGACTTATCGTTGATACGTGTCACACACAACAATGTTGTTTTGACATTGCTGCAACGTCACAAAAACAGTGACGTTGCAACGATATCGTTAGGGATATCGTTGTGTGTAATGGGCTCTTTAGTCTTGATCAGCGACATACTTGCTATAGAGAAATGCTACATGTCCAGCCGGTTATCCTTCCCAAATGTGAACTAGATATTTAATAGTTGGTAGAGGATGGTGCTGTCACACACGCCGATGCTGGCCACCCAGCGGGAGACCAACGTCAGAGAAATGGTCGCTGGTCGTTGGTACAAGTCATCGCTACGAGGTCGCTGCAACATCACAAAACTGGTGACATTGCCACGATATCGTTAGCGATATCGTTGCGTGTAACCCGGCCTTTAGAGCTACAGAGGTAAACCAGGACGGGAATGACAGCCCCCACTAGCAAACTTGCCCATCATTACATAAAAATCCAAGCCTAAAAAATTGAAAGCCCTTGGCAAATTATGCTAGGGATATCAATATACCAATTCCCAACCACTTGTCAATGTCTCAGAGCAGCTGTGTGGGAATGGGCTCATGGATGACAGAAGTGAGTTTTAAGAAAATTGCTTGTAAACTAAATAGAAAAAAAAAAGAACAAAGGCAAATAACTGAGCTGAAGCCAACATCAGTGTACATGCAGACTAAAAGCATGTTCACACTAGCCAATAAACAGACAAAACCTAAGGCCGGCTTCAGACTGCGTCTGAGATCCGATCCGTAGCTGTCCGCTTGAAGCAGACAGCCGCGGACCGGATCAGCACACAGGACTGGGGGGCTATTATGCCCTCCGATCCTGTGTGCAGCCGCACGCAGTTCCTGCTGCTGATAGGTGAGGACTGCGGGCGCCGCGGTCCTCACCTGTCAGCGGCTGCAGCTGCGTGCGGCTGCACACAGGATAGGAGGGCATAATAGCCCCCCAGTCCTGTGTGCTGATCCGGTCCGCGGCTGTCTGCTTCAAGCGGACAGCTACGGATCGGATCTCAGACGCAGTCTGAAGCCGGCCTAAGAAAACACTGTGTATAAAAATACCCTGCCATAAATAAATAAGTAAAAAGCAAGTGCTAATAAATTTGCAAAAAGATTGGAAGCCAACCCACCATGTCAAGGTGTACCCATATTGTGACAGTATGGGTGTGTGCCCACATAGTGGTTTAGTGACGTTCAAATCGTCAGTAAACCGTTGGAAAATTCAAGGAACCTAGACTCCTGAGCTCAGAAGTCTCCAGCGGTTTTCCAGGGGTTTCAAGTTTTTTCAGCGTGTGCACAGCGTTTTACAGTCGGTTTTTCCGGCGGTTTTCTATGGAGGATTTTGTCCATGGAAACGCTCAAAAACCGCTGAGAAGAATTGACATGTGTATGCTGCTAAACAGCTAGGAAACCGCTCAACCGTGGGCAGATCCGCTCACATAAACCGACTATGTGTGCACAGCGGTTTATAAATTACATAGGGTTACATGTAAGTCCTAACCTGCTAAGGATTTACATAAATTTAAATAAAACCTATGCTAAACCGCCGGCGGTTTTCGCTGCTAAACCGACACTAAACCACTATGTGGGCACATACCCTATGTCTTTCTAATTTAAAACCTTTTCATTTGTCAATACTGACTTCAATATGGATAGGGTAAAGAGTGACCTGGGTCTCAAAATGGAGACACAGCAATGGACAGCATTATAAATGCTCAGCTCAGTGAAGGGGGTCAACTCCCTATCCTTGTACTAAAAACAAGAGACTAAAACAACTGAGCTGAAGCAAACAGAATTAATGACTCTTTCTTTGCTGGCTGTTTATTGTAGCCTTGAATCTAAAGTTGAGTGGTTTTGTGACCACTCCCCTCCGCAATAAGTAATCCTTTGTCTTATGGTGGGTTTACACACACCAATCATTGTATCCAATCTCTGAACCAATCTCTGGTTGCAGTGAAATCATGGACAGATTGCTCCATGTTGTAACAGCACAAATGGAATCTAGTGTCCATGGTTTTACTGCACCAGAGATTGCTCAGAGATGATAAATGTATTTGTTGTAACCCCATTACCATCTGAAGTCATTTATAGCATCTCTTTCTATGCTGTCCACTTTGGAAGGAGCCAGGGACTCTGTACAATACAGCATGACATCACTGCCCTACATCATTCGGACTGTGCTTGAAATTTCATTATCCTCGTAAGAAGGAACTGTATTGCAATAATCGCTGTTTAGGAGACTTGGGTTATGTGACACTTTAAACATTTGTCACCAGGGTACTTTCAGTACAACACAATAAATTGATGATTTCTAGGTCTCCTTTATGTTTTGCATAGGCACAGCAGCTCATCCAAATGGCAGCCCGTGCAGTGTCCTGCAGAACAGTTTATTTAATTTATTTAGGTGAATAGGACGAGCTGAAGTACAATGAAAAACTACCAGACTTAGTCCATCTGTTAACACAGTAATCTTAGTCTTCTAGGGAGGAGTCTTACTGATGGGACATCATTGTTGGGGTGTCATGTAATGTTGCGGAAGGCTGGCTAATCAAACGATTCCCATCTTACAGCCAAAATTTACTCTCCAGAGTTGTTCATGTTCCTTTGTCTGTGGTGTACAACATAATCAAGAAGTTTACAACCCATGACACTGTGGCTAATCTCCATGGCAGAGACAAATTGATGAAAGTTGCAACCTAGGATAGTCCGGATGATAGATAAGCAGCCTCTTATCAAGTTCCAAAAAATTCAAGCAGGCTCAGGGTGCATCAGTGTCAGCGCAAGCTATCCGCGTGAATTTTAATAATATCAAACACTATGGCAGGAAACCCAGGAGGACCCAACTGCTGACACAGAGAAATAAAAAGCTTAACTGCAGTTTGCCAAAATATGCTTAAGTAAACCAAAATCCTTTAGAGAAAGTATTTTATGGACAGATGAGGCTAAGAGCTTTTTGGTAAAGCACATGATTTTACTGTTTACCAAAAACGGAATGAGGCCTACAAAGAAAAGAACACGGTACCTACAATCAATTATGGTGGAGGTTCAAAGTTGAGTAGGGGTTGTCTTGTTGCCTCTGGCACTGGGCATCTTGATTGTGTTTAAGGCATCGTGAAATTTGAAGATTACCAAAGGATTTTGAGTGGCAATGTAGTGCCGAGGGTAAGAAAGCTGGGTTTACATCTTGGTCATGGGTCTTCCTGCAGGACAATGTCACCAAACATACTTCACGAAGCACCCAGAAATAGCCAGCAATGATACTACAAAGATCTTAAAATTGCTGTTGGGAGAAGGCAGACAGCAAATATGAGAGATTTGGAGCAGTTTGTTAAAGAAGAGTGGTATAAAATTCCAATGTCGAGGTGTCAGAAACTTGTTGATGGTTATAGGAAGCAATTGTTTGCAGTTATTAATCCCAAGGACTGTGAAACCAGATATTAAGTTGAGGTTTCCTCTTTTTTTTGTATTGTTCCAATACACAAATAGGAAATTAACATGTGTATAACAAAACATGTAATTGTAATAATTTTCTGTGAGAAATACTTTATTTTTTGGTATGAATCCAAGGATGCCAACACTTTCGGCTATGACTGTATATATTAAGTTGCTAAAATAATTATTGAACATGTCACAAATTTCTAATTACATTGCTATTGCCATGAATTTCTCACCAGATGTGGTCCAGATAACATTCTATCTAATCCACACAGGCAAAGAAATCAAACTATAGATGTCCATAAATTTACTGTTTAATGTTTGTTCAGCAATGGAGTCCTGTGTGGTGATTGGTGACTTATTGTTTTCTTTGAAACAATTTTTTCTGTAGCTCTCCACAGGTTGTTCCTTTATCTTGCACAACTCTTCTGATAAATCTATTCCCTTGTATGTCTTGCAGAAAGCATGTGGTTGTGGCCAATTTATGGTGAAATTATGTTCTTTCCACTTCTGAATTTTGACTCCAAAACTGCTCACAGGAAACTCCAGTAGTTTAGAAATTCTTCTGTAACCAATGCTATCATATGTTTTGCAAGAATAAGGTTTTGAAGGTCTTGAGAAAACTCACTGGTTTTACCCATCATGAAATGTTTCTTGTGTGGCACCTTGCTAGTGAGACACCCTTTTATTGGCACGGCTGCGCTGGGAGACTGGTAACCATAGGAATATATAGGCAGACTGAACACAGCGTTACAGTACATTAGCGCTTGTGCTCAGGCTGCAAAATTCTAAGTTTTGGATGGATCCGTCGGCCAAAAAGCTGACGCTAGTGTGACCCTAGCCTCAGGGTTTGTTGACTAAGATTCTTGTTAACCTGTTTGAACTAAGTCAAGAGAGTGGTTCAAATTGTTAAGACAAGATATCATTGATTTTCACAAACAAGGAAGAGGATACAAAAAATACAAAGGTATTACATGTTCCTAGAGACGCCTCTGTAAAGCTGGCATCACACACGTCAATGACGTCAGCGATCAGATCGCTGGCGACATTAACGGCTGATCACTGGTGAGCTGTCACACAGGCAGACTCACCAGCGATCATTGGACCAGCGACATCGTGGAAATGATTTAAATATCGTTTCCACGATGTCTGAAGGCTGGTATCCATGGTAAACTGCGGGTAACTAGGCAGCGCGCGCTGCCTAGATACCCAATGTATACCTTGGTTACCAGCCTTCTTCGCTCACCGGCTGGTATCCAAGGTACACAGCGGGTAACTAGGGTCCCTAGTTACCCGCTGTGTACCTTGGATACCAGCCGGTGAGCGGAGAAGGCTGGTAACCAAGCTATACATCGGGTATCTAGGCAGCGCGGGTTGCCTAGATACCCGCAGTTTACCATGGATACCAGCTCCCAGCGCTTGCTGAGAGGCGCTGGGAGCTGGCTGATCGCGCGTCCTGGTGTCACACGCAGCGATGCTGCGTGTACACCGGGCGACCATCGCCAGGTTTTCTGTCCAGTCCGAAAACCTGGCGACCATCAACCAGCGATGTGCGCTGTCACACGCGTCAATATCTCTGCAACGTCACGTGCAGCAGCGATATTGCACACGATATTGACGGATGTGACGGCCCCTTAAGGCTGGTTTCACATTGCGATATTTTCCTGTCCATGGGGATCCTATTTTTTGCAGGACTCCCATGGACAGGAAAGGACAAGATCAAATGTGGCCTCCAGATGCCATTTCTGTGTCCGGATCTGGGATTTTCACGGATCCGGACACAGAATGAGCTGGGAGGAGGCAAGCTGGGCACTTTCACTTTCGCAATGTATATAAATACATTGCGGAAATGAAATTAACTAAAGCAAGTGTTAGAAATAAAAATAAAAAAAATTCTCACCTCTTCGGCGTGTCCCGCGATGCGTGCCATCTAGTTCCGAGGGCTTAAGTATCTGGAGGGGCGGGGCTACCCGATCAGCTGATCGGTCACATGTATGTATATGCATTGTGGAAGTGAAATTACACAGGAACAGGGCAGTTTAGTGTACTAAGCATGCGCAGTACACTATAATCGGGTCTGGGAAACGATCCGATGTTTTCTTGGACCCGTGCTCTATAGGCCTCCATGTTAATTTTTATAATTCTTTATTTTGAAAATGTAGAGGTAAGAACAACATAAAAATCAAGGCAAGCCTACAATTAACACAAGGTCCAAATAGTGATACAAGTATACAGGGCTCAAAGAAACATTACTGTACTATCATAATGCAAAAAATAAAAAAAACTAAGAAATAGGTCTTTAGTAGTCCAGCAACAATGACCTTGTGCAGGACCACTATTACGCCTGATAGATATTAGAAGCAAATCTTAAAATAATGTTAATTGCCGCGGACCGGATCGGATCGATTGTGTCTGATTTGGTCCACTTGGCCCAAAATCAGAACAGTCTCCGATTCTGGGTACAGCAAAAAATCGGACAGAATCGGATCAGTGAAAAAATGGATGGCAATAGAGCACCAATCCATGCTCATAGGGATACATGGTGGCCAAATGGGATCCAATGGCCAAAAAACGCAATGTGAAACCAGCCTAAGCAGAATTTGCAAGTTCAAGTTTAACCAAACACTGGCTACACTATCTGGATATGACAAAAAACTGTGACCAGCTCTACCAGATTCCTAAGGAGGCAGGTAGATAAAAACTCTAGAATTTGCAGCAAGATTTGGTGGTAGAAATTTCCATAGCTACAAAGAAACTGTGCATGAAATAGGAGCGTAAAGAGGGTTTTATCCTGGTGATAAGTTAGAAATAATTTATGGGTTTTAATTACCTGGACACAACCAGTTTGGATCACATATGTCAGCTGCTGCAGAATCCACGAGCCACTCGTACCACGCAACAACAAATAAAGACAATGGATGTGCAAGTGAATGAAAAAGATCTGCGCTGTCATGAGAGGAATGAACCGAAGAGATGTATGCAATAAAATAGTTGCTTCATTCAACGCATTTCGAAGTGTAACCCTGCCTTCTTTCTCAGGAAACCAACCAACCAACTTTGTTGGTTTCCTGAGGAAGAACTGAGGGTTACACGTTTGAACGCATCGAATAAATCCACCAATTTGATGCATATATGTCTTTGGTTCATTCATCTCCCAGCGCGCGGATGTTTTCATCCACTTGCACATCCTTTGTCTTCATAGGTCGCAAGGTTAGGCACACTGAAGGTCTCTATGTCCATACTCCAAGATGTAGACCTCTTCTGACCAAAAGAAAGGTTGGCTGTAATATGCTCAAAACTATTTAATTTAAGTCTTGGGATTCTCTGAAATAAAACTGGAAGTTTTGAGGTACGGTATATGGATCAGCAGGAGAAAGAACGAATTAAGCATTCGCTGAAAATGAACTCCAAGCATACATTAATGCATGTTGGTGGGTTGGTGATATTCTGAGGCTGTGTTGCTTCCACATATATCAGAAATGTGTGGTAGACAATATAAATTTGAACAACTATCAGGAAATCCTTGTAGAAACAGACATTCCTTGGTTAAGGAAGATGAAACTTGGGCAATAATTGGACGTTACAACAGAATAATGATCCCAAGCATACCTCAAAGTCCTCCAAGGCTTCATTTCAGAAGACGTTCTGGGGGACACTTAAGTGGCTATCACAGTCTCCTGACTTGAACCCTATAAAAAATGTTTACTGTGATTCGAAGAAAGCGGTTCCAGTAGGCAAACCAAAGAATATGCATGAACTGCAGGCCATTACCCATGAACTCTTCAAGAACATTGCCAGAAGCTGGTGTGTGACTATGCATCATGTTTGCAACAGGTCAAAACAACCAATGGGGCTTTTATTAAAAAATGTTTTTCAGGAAGTGGTGAACAATTGGCTGCTTTCACACTGGCAAGTTTTCTAATCTGTGTCAATCCGCTTTGAAACGGATGACCAAGGATCCATTATGACCTTCCGTGTTATCCTATGGGCACGGATTGGTCCGAAGTGGCAGTTTTGTAGCAGATCCGCTGGTGTCAACTTTTTCATGTACCCAGAAACGGACACCAAAGGACAGACACGGATCCGTTGGTTTCTGTATGAAATTATAATGGAGCTCTATGGAGGACGGATCCGTGATAAAAGCGGATCCATGAAAGAGATCTGTTTTGCTTACTGTGCATGCTCAGAAGCAAGGTACAGCTCTTCTCAGCCCTATCTCTAATAAATCTCTAATCTTAAAAAAACGTTCCATGGACATCCGTTGGCATCCTAACATGAGAGGCCATAATGGATCAGAGGCCATCAGTTTCAAAACTGATGGATATGGATTATCAAGTATGGCAGTGTGAAAGCAGCCTTATGGCCCCTTTACACGCAGCTACAGGTAGCAGGTTTTCCACAGGTAACTTACTGGCTGCAGTGAAATCATGGAGAGATTTTTCCATTTGTACACAGCAACAAGATAGAACCTTGTCTCCATGATTTCACTGCAGCCAGTAAGTTACCTGTGGAAAACCTGTTACCTGTAGCTGCGTGTAAAGGTACCATTTGACTGCAAAAGTCAGTATACAGGTACCGTCACACCTTTCAACATCGTTTCTGACATCATTCAAAAGTGACGTCAGGAATGATGTTGAGACGACATCGTTGTTACGTCGTTGCGTGTAAATGCACGATTCAACAACGATAGTTGTCCAAGTCGGAGTTGACAGGTTTTTCTGCATGCAGGAAAACCTGTCAACTTCAACTTAAACAACCTGCGGCATCGTTCGGTGTGACACCGCAATAACGATGTCATGGCCGATCCCGCCTATTCACTGCATTGCAGCGGATCACTCGCTGGGTTGATGCGCCGCCAAGCATCGCAGCGCCGTCACCGGCAACATCTTGCCATGTGACAGCTAGGCTGCGATGTCGGAAGCGAGCGCGCACCTGCGGCATCGCATCCGACATCGCAGCCAATGTTGGAAGGTGTGACAGGGCCTTAAGTGGCATTTTGTGCTGAATTTGGATAAACCACTTGTTATATTAGTTGTTTTGAGCTATTGACATTGTACTACGGTAGTTTGGTTTATTGCAAAGAGCAGAAAATGTTTATATGCTGCTAATAAACCGAAAATGCAAAGGGGGTTGAATAATTTTGATTGCAACTGTATATTAATATGGAAAACAAAATTAATGTAATTGAATACATGCAGTCCTTCTGGAAATCCGCTAAGAAAACAATGGTTATCAGTATCCAAATCATGTATACAACAAGAAGTATAAAGATATCAACATCTAGAGTATTCTCTCCCAATAAGGAAATGTCAGCAAGTTAATTAAAAATCCACATTAAGCCCACACAGTATGGTGGAACATAAAGCTCCTCCAAATGTCAATATTTAGTTTTGATAAACAGGGGTTACCATAACTGGAGTGAACAAATGTCAGTAGGACGGTCCGCTCCACTCCACACAATGTGCAACAACTGTATTCATACTACATTTCACATAAGGCTAGTGAATGTATAAAGACATGTGAACATAGATGATGGATTGTGGTTCAATGCATATTAATTTAAAGAGCGCCTGTCATGTAAAAACATACTATTAACCTGGAGATATGAGCTTCATTTGCAGGTTAATAGTGTTCTGATGTCGTGCAGCCGCCACACTGAAAGCCCCGCTGCTGGGAGGAAACTGACTTTATTCCTCCCTGCAGCCTTGGGCTGTCAGTCATAGGGGCAAACATCACGGTTTCCATCACTGCTCCGTGTCTAGTGAGCGGCGGCTGTGACCACACCCCGGAACTGACATATAGACAGTACAGGGTCGCTGTCAGTCAGCTATCAGCTTATAGGATATAAGGTTTAGCTATGTTGATTATGTCGGTATAAGTCTAAGGGTATGTGCACACTTGGTAGTTTAGTGCAGGTTTAGCAGGGGAAACCGCCGTCGGTTTCCATGAGTTTTATGAAATGTATGTTAATCCAAAAGCGGCTTTTGGGTTAACATTAAACCTATGGAAACCGACACCCGGTGTGCACACACCGGCGGTTTACACATGCTCATTGTTGCTAAACCGCTGGGTTCCCAGCGGGTTAGCAACGAATGTGCATGTTCTATAAACCGGCCGGTTCTGCAGCGGCTGCAAGCAGAATAAATGTGTGCGTTCCAGCCGCTGCATAACCGCCGCGCTAACCTGCTGTGCACCCGCCCGTCACCCGCCGCACATACCGCCAGGAATCCGGTGGACGGCTGCAGAGCTTCCTGGCGGGTCCCCAGCCGCCGCCGACCCTAACCCACTGTGCACCCGCCAACGTGTGCACATACCCTAAGGCAGCTTAGTTTAGAACACAGAACAGAAATGGCACAAATGTGTTATATTTTTTTGGCAAGGTGTGCTCATGCAAATCATACTGGATCTATGGTGTTTGCTTGGTATCTACGCTCCTTATTCTAGAAAAAGTACCACACATTTTCATGAGCTGTGTCTGGTATTGCAGCTGAACCTCATGAAATTGCTTGAGCTGTAATACCAGACTCAGCCATGGACCAAAATGGCACTGTTCTAAAAAAAAGTAAAGCCTTTTTTTTCACCTTCAGTCACCCATGCTGCTTATTCACAATAGCTTTCTGGCAGTCACTTGCTGACGGTCTCTTGGGTGCCATGGGCTTCCAGACATTTGCTGGCATTCATTCTTCGGGGGGAAGAGAATTAATTGTTGATGGTGGATTTTACCAACCTAAAGTCATTAGATGGCTGACGGCCAAATGGTTCATTCATCCGGCAGCCATCTTGGCCAGCTCTCCTATACACAGGAGCGCACATTCAGCTGAGTGCTCCTGTGTTGTGTATGAGAGACATGTCTCACGACGGCTTATATTCTGGAAACAATATGACTGTCAGTCCAAAATCAGCCACTCCTCCCCCTCCTGACTGTAAATTGTCCAGGTACCTCATGCACATTAGACTGATGTCTGAACCCATCAGTATCAGCGACATTGATCTAATGTGTATGAGAGGCTTATGTGGCATCAGAATTGGCTGGCGGCCACCACAGGGTATAGCATGGATCTCAAACTCCAGGCCTCAAGGGCCACAAACAGTGCAGGTTTTCAGGATTTCTTTTTTCATGGATCCGTGAAAAAAAAAACGGATCAGTGAAACAGATCCTTTTTGCTGTACTGAGCATGCTCAGAAGCGAGGTACAGCTCCTCGAACCCCTATCTCTGGTACTGATGACTGATCCTTTAAAAAACATTCCGTGGACATCTGTTGACATCCATTTGCACAGATCCGTGCCTGTCCGTGACTATACATGAATTTCATGGAACCACATGGATATGAAAATGGCCAGTGTGAAAGCAGCCTTATATGACAGGGGTGTGAACTTGGGGCCTCAAGGATCGCAAACAGGTCTTCAGGATTTATTTAGTACTGCATAGATGATAACATAATCACCTGCACTGATGATGATTGGTGATGAGTGAGTATAATTGTTACTATTCAGTACTGGCACGAATAGTATGGTATGTTACTTGACAAGTATAGCTGGTGATCGTGAGTGATGACACATATTGACAGCTCTCTCCAGTACACAAAGGGAGTCGGCACCCATTAAGAGCAGATTGAATGGTAGGGTCTCTGGGGGCACAGCAAGGTGCTTTATGCAGTGAAAAAACAAAAAAGCCCACCTCCCGCCCTTCTCTGAATATGCTCGTTTTATAGCGGATGTGTGTGAGCGGAGCCAATCACTAATTGACTAACATTGGACTCGCTATTCGGACAAATATGCGAGTATTAAAAATGACTCGTTACGAGTATAGTGAGTGCGGATATTTTGCTACTCACTCATCGCTAGTGATGATTCCAACCCCTGTGCAATGCTAAGGAAATCCTGAAAACTGTGCGGTGTGCGGCGAGTGAGGCCTGAAGTTCCCCACCCCGGTTATATGATAATTTCTTATTATTGGCCATTGACAAGACTTCAGCTGGAAACTACAAAAGAATGACCATATTGACCGGTACTGTTTATAGGGGCCACTGTTTACCAGTCCCTGCTCTCTGGGGCTGGAGTAAGGGCTGCACATAGGTAGGTGATGGTCCCCGCACCATGTTACAGCCTTCATTGGAAGGGTCTAGGTACAAAATCACTGGCATACTGCATCAAAATCTCAATGATAGTAATTTTGTAAATATAGATGTAATAAAAATAATAATTTTATAAAGGATATCATGGAGGATGCTTAGCTAAAGTAATTGAATCTGAAGATGTCATTATGTTGGGAGAAAATAATGTCTTCACTGAAATTTCCTTTCACTTATCTCCAAGTAGAAGAACTTTCCATCAGTGGGATTGGCCTATTAACAGGTGTGTCTCAATGAATTAAAATAGCATCAAAAAGCGAATGTATTTCACTAATTCAATACATAAGTGAAACACATATATTATAGAGTCATTACAAACAGAGGGATCTATTTCAAGTGTTTATTTCTGTTAATGTTGATTATTATGGCTTAGGCCGGCTTCAGACTGCGTGTCTGATCCGATCCGTAGCTGTCCGCTTGAAGCAGACAGCCGCGGACCGGATCAGCACACAGGACCGGGGGGCTATTATGCCCTCCGATCCTGTGTGCAGCCGCACGCAGCTCCTGCTGCTAATAGGTGAGGACCGCGGGCGCCGCGGTCCTGACCTGTCAGCTGGTTCAGCTGCGTGCGGCTGCACACAGGATCGGAGGGCATAATAGCCCCCCGGTCCTGTGTGCTGATCCGGTCCGCGGCTGTCTGCTTCAAGCGGACAGCTACGGATCGGATCAGACACGCAGTCTGAAGCCGGCCTTACTGCCAATAAAAACCCAAAGGTCATTATCTCAGAAAATTAAAGTAGGGAGGATAAAGGGTCTGGGAGATAAAATATTGCCTAAATAGATATCAGAGACTCACTTGTGTGTGTGAGAGTCACAACATATAACATCACGCTGCGCAGTCCCCAGCATGGGCTAGAGTAGGAGTGAGGTTAAGACGCTGCTTCATGAGACTCAAAGATGAATATATTTCATTATTAGTGAATGATTTCAGGCTCCTGGCCTTCCCAGACAAATCATATCTATCGGAGCTGAAATGCGTTGATAAATCAATATTATATCCTTTGATTCTTTAATATGCGTGCGGTTTTTAACCCTTCATCCTCCCTACTTACATTTTCTGAGAAAACCTTTGGGTTTTCATTGGCAGTAAGCCATAATCATCAACATCAACAGAAATAAACAACTGAAATAGATCCCTCTGTGTGTAATGACTCTATATAATATATGCGTTTCACTTTATGTATTGAATTACTGAAATAAATGAACTTTTTCATGATATTCTAATTTATTGAGATGCACCTGTATGTTGTGTGTCTGCTGTCCAGTGATTATCACCACTGAGGACTGGTGTGCCCACTATGATTTATTGGCTCATACCTGCCCTGAGGTTGTGT